>PVJA010033985.1:0-22716 GCA_004027025.1 Myocastor coypus | reverse complement strand
AAAATTGACATTTTAGTTATGGAACCAAGGAACTACCATCTATTTATGAAACTATACATATTTTTTAAAAAAGTTAGCAACAACCGGTGATGCAAATATGCAGCTATCCAGACTAATGTCTTCCCCTATTGACCTGTGAGTTTTCTATTTCTTTGTTTTTCTTTGGTGGCCAGCCCAGCCTACCCTGGGGACAGGGCTGCTGCAGTATGTGGTACCCAGGATTGAACCTGTGGCCCCTGCACTTGCCTAAGCTTGCCTAAGTGGGTGCTTTAGTCCTCTGAGCTATCTCACTGGTCCAACTTTAAAAGAAATAAGTTGGTCTTTTGATAATCATAGAATCCAGACTCATTCATCTACTTACTTCTCTCTTAGAAGTAACTTGTCCAGAAGGTGCTATTTCTACCCAGCCTCTGCATATTTCTGTATTTTTATTACTTATATATTATAAACAGTCAATACATTCCATCTGGAGTTCTCTAACTTTTATTATTGTTGCTGTTGTTGTTGTTATTATTATTATTATTATTATTTGTATCTTAGAGAAGGGTCTACAGGGTGTTCAGGGTCTCACTACTAGATTGGACTCGTAGTGATCTGCCTGTTTACAGCCTCCCAAGAGCTGGGATTACAGGTGTGTGCCACCACATCCAGTCTCAATTGCCGTCTCATTGTGCCCTGGAGGCAGGGCCGGCACTGCAGGCCTGGTGATTGAACCCCTGGCTCCTGTGCCTTCTTGCAGGTGCTTTAATCAATTGAGCTATTTGGCTGGCCCCCTCTAATTTTTATTTTGAAAAACTCAAAATCTACAAGAAAGTTGCAGGAAAACTACAACTTTGACTTTCAATAAAACCATCATTAAGATGCTCCTGGTTTGATGTTATTCACCGTTTCCCTATATACGCATTCATTAACACCAGTGTTCTCAACCTTTCTAATGCCGTGACCCTGCAATACAGTTCTTCATGTTGCGGTGACCCCAAACCAAAAAATATTTTTGGTGGCTACTTCAAAACTGTAATTTTGCTACAGTTATGATTGGAATAACTTTAGGCGACCCCTGGGTTTTGGTTGTTCAACCCCCACTGGGCTCACGACCCACAGGTTGAGAACTGCTGATTTATACATTCCTATTTTGCTAAGTTATCTGAAAGTCCGTTTTAGACTCTGCGACATCTTGCCCTCAAATACCTCAGGCTGGATGTGTTGGGCACCCAGCATTTTCCTAAATGTAATCAACATTTTCTCAGGAGTTGTGTTTTGTTTTTGTTTCTTGTGCTGGAGATAGAACCCAAGGATCTCTAGTGGAACGGCTCAGGCTGGTCTCAAAATCATGGCTGTTCTTTTGCCTCAGCCTCTTGAGTACTGGGATTCCAGGTATGCACTGCCATACCTACGCCTCATGGGAATTTTAAACGTAAGCGTAGCACTATGTTTTAGGCATTCTCTAGTAACTTGGTTTTTCCAGGCAACATTAGACTTTCAGAATTCATTCATATTAATACATGTGGATCTGATTAACTCCATGTATTCTGCTACATAAGTGCATGTGTGCATTTATATTGATGACTACATATATTGTTCCCAGTTGAAGCTACTAGAAACGCTGTAGCAAGAATTATCCTTGTTCAAACTCAAAAAAAAACCAATTATCCTTGTTCAGGTCCTCTTTGTTTACATGTAAGATTTTGCCAGGTCTGAGATGTATGCAGATCAAGTAGTGATACTAGTTTAATTATTTATTAACCTAATTAATATTGTCAATATCTGCATTCCAAAATTTTAAATTTTTGGCATTCCATTGTTTTCATTTGAATTTCTCAGAACCTGCTTCTGTTTTTAAATCAAAAACATACAACATATTTAGTCTTTTCTGAAACTAAGAGCCAACTTTGCAGTTCTTATGGTCCTTTACCCAAGGTGCCCAGGTGCCCTTTGATATTATTACTTCATGTTCCTTTCTTTGCCCATGGGCAGAAGCTCTTTAATCTATAGGTAACCAGTTCATATGAAAACCGCCTAGTGAGTATTAAAAAAATCAACATCAAAAAAATCATTAGCCTTTTTTTTACCGTGTGTACACACAAAGTCTCACTATGCAGCTCTAACTCATAATGATCCTCCTGTTTCCTGCCTCCTAAGTGCTGGGGTCACAGGCATGCACCACCACAACCAGATTCCATCGCTTATTGTGGCTGGCGTGGCAGGCAGGGCCAGGAATCAAACCCTGACTCCTGTGCTTCCCTAAGCAAGTGCTTAGTCTGCTGAGCTATACCAGCAGCCCTTATTTTACTTTTATGGGACAGGGTCTCCCTGTGTAGTTCAGAGTGGCCTTGGACTTATGGCTATTCTGCCTCAGTCTCTTGAGTGCTGGGATTACAGCTCTGTGCCACCATGCCTGGTCTATCAGTGGCCTTTTTATATACCAATAATAAATTTATCCAAGGAAGAAATCATAATAAATATAATAAAGTACCCAGGGATCAACCTAACCAATTAAGTAAGACTTCTGTGATGAAAATCTCCTAACACTGAAGAAACTGAGGAAGACACTAGGAAGATGGAAAGGTCTCCCGTATTCCTTCTAGATCAGCAGAATTAACATTGTTAAAATAGCAAAGTAACTGAAAACAGTCGAAAAATTCAATGCAATTCCCATCAAAATTCCAATGACATTCTTCACAGAGCTAAAAATAACAATCTTAAAACTCATACAGAAACACAAAATACCCAGAATAGTCAACGCAATCCTAAGTAAAAAACTAAGGCTAGAGTCACCACAAAACCTGAGTTCAAATTATGCTACAAAGCCCTAGTAATATAAATAGCATGGTATTGGCACGAAAAGCAGACATGTGAAACAATGGAACAGAACAGAGGACATAAGGAAAAAACAAAACAAAATAAAACCTTCCTAACTACAACCATTAGATTTTTAACCAAAGAGCCAAAAACACACTTGGAAAAGACAGCCCCTTTAACAAATGGGCCTAGGCAAACTTGAAATCCAAAATGTAGAAGATTGGAACTAGATCCCTATCTCTCAGTATGCACAAAAATCAACTCAAGCGCCAGGCAGAATGTGGCTCAGTGGTGCAGGACCTGCCCGGCCAACGTGAGGCTCTGAGTTAGATTTCCAGTTTGGAAGCTATTAAAATAGAGGGGAAACCATAGGCATAGGCGAAGACTTCTTGAATAAAACCCCATAGCATAGGAAATAATAGCAAGACTCACAAAGCAGAGTATATCAAATTGAAGTTTCCCCACAGCAAGGAGAACAACTCACAGTGAAGAGGTGGCCTGCAGAATGAATAAAGCCTTGCTGAGCCCTCCTCTGACAGAGGATTTATGGTATATTATGGTATATCTAGAATACAAAGACAAAAAAAAAAAAAAAAAAAAAAAAAAGAATACAAAGACATTAAGACCTCAGGTAAGAGCCCAGTGCGGTGGTGGTGCATGCCTGTAATCCCAGCCCTCCAGAGGCCCAGGCAGGAGGATAGTGAGAGCTCAAGACCAGCCTGGGCTACAAAGTGAGTTCGAGGCCAATATGAACCTCATAGCAAGACCCTGTCTCAAAAAGATGGGGGCGAAGGGGGGGTGGTGGTGAAGGGAGATAGCTCAGTGGCCTAAGCACCTGCTGGAAAATTCAATCCCTAGCACCAAAAACAAAACAACCTCAGTCCAATCAATAAATGGGCAAAATGACACTTCTCTGAAGAATAAATGGCCAATAAGCATGAGAAAAAATGCTTGGCATCTTTAGCCATTAGGAAAGCCCACAGGGCCTGGAGGTATGGCTCAGGGGTCTAAAGCACCTGCTTGGGAAATCTTGGATGGCTTCAGGGACCGTGGTTCAATCCCTGGCACCACATGCTGCACCAGCCCTGCTCTCAGGGCAGGCTGAGCTGGCCATAAAAATGAGTGAATAAACAAAGGCTCTGAAACAAGAAAATAAACAAATAAATAAAAATTTTAAAAATTCTTAAAAAAAAAAAAAAAAAAGGAAAGCCCACATCAGCTAGAATGGTTACTGTCAAGGGGCGAATGCCCGTGAGGGCACAGTGGGAGGGGAGCCTCTCTCCAAAGCTGGTGGGCATTTTAGTGAGAACAGCCCCTATGGAAAATATGCATGGAGGGGCCTCAAGAAAGCCCAGAACTAGAGCTGGGTCTAGCCACACTACTCTTCAAGATACGCTTGCAGAAATCAGAGTCAGCACACCGCAGGAATAACTGTATGCCCGAGTTTACAAAGGTGTTGTTTACATTAGTCAAGATTCGGAGCCATCCTGGGTGCCCATTGACAGAGGAATAGGTAAGAAAATGTGGCATAAACACCACAGTATTCATCACTTAGCTGTAAAAGAAAGACAAAATTATGACACTTACAGGAAAATGGATGAAACTAGAGGTCACTACTAGTAAGGGAACTAGACCAGCCTCAGAAGCACAGGTATCTCCTGTTCTCCAAGTGTGTGGACTCAAGCAGAGACGGCGGGAGAGCAGGCGGGAGCCTGTCATTAGGCTGTGGAAGGAAGCGGGGTGGCGTACGGAGGGCAATGGGGGCTGGATGTGATCAAACATAAGCATTTAACCCTAGCAATTTGTAAAATTAATAGACACTAGTGAAAAGATCCTTAGGAAAACCAACTATTTTCCCTAAACAGACCACTCAGTTCTATATAAGCTCCAGGATTCTCTCCTATACATTAAAAAGTGAAACTTCTGGCAAAAAAACAACAAAAAAAAAACAACTGATTTTTTCAATGAAAAGAATCCTCTATCTATCTATCTATCTATTTATCTATTTATCTATCTATCTATCTATCTATCTATTTATTTATTTATTTATTTATTGGTACCAGGGATTGAACTCAGAACCCTGTGCTTGCCAGACAAACACTCTCTTTGCTGAGCTATCTCCCCAGCCTTCCTCTTTTATTTTTAAAGACAGGGTCTCCCTTTGCAATGCGGGGCTAGCTTTGAACTTGTAGTGATCCTCCTGTGTCAGCCTCTGAAGTGCTGGGATTATGGGTGTGTGCCACCACACCTGCAAAGAAACTTCATTTAATTTAACATTTCTTAGCTCTTAATTTTAATATGGATGCTTGGAACCACTAAGAAGTTAAAAAGTATAGTTCAATTTTAGTGTTTTGAAAATCAGCTCTCTCCTTCCACCCTCTCCTCCTTCCTTTCTCTGTGGCTAGATATCAAAGTAAAGGTTTTACCATGCTAGGCAAGCACTCTAACACTGAACTATATCCTGAGCTTTTTACATTAAGACAGGTCTTGCTAAGGTGCCAGGCTAACCATTAACTTGCATCCTCCCGCCTCAGCCTCCCTGGGAGGCTGAGGGATTACAGGTCACTGGGATTACAGGTCATTGTCAGCCTGCCTAGCTCACACTATTTCTTTTTTTTTTGTCTTTTTGAGACAGGGTCTCGTTATGCAGTTCAGGCTGGCCTTGAGCTCACTTTTGTAGCCCAGGCTGGTCTCGAACTCGCACCGATCCTCCTGCCTCAGCCTCCCGAGTGCTGGGATTACAGGCGTGCGCCACCATGCCCGGCTAGCTCACACTATTTCTTAAGGGGTAAAAGACACACACAAGAGCATGTCCCCCCATAAATGCACGGTAAAGACCTCTCAGGAACTCTAGGCCTGGGCAGAGAAGGGTACTCTTTCTGATCCCGCAGAACTCACAGTGTAAGGTGGGACACAAATAAGGAAAACAACCACTGTAACATAAACTGACTATAGTGCTGACTTAACATGAACACAGGGCATGGGGTGGGGGCAGAAGAGTGAGTCAAGGACAAGGACCATGCAATTTGGCGGTGAGCAAGTGTCGAGAAACTCCCAGCAATCAAAGTGTCTCCCCAGTGGCTGTGCCATGACAGACAGTCTGCCATGGATGGCGGGGTCTGTGTGGCTCCAGGACGTGGGCAGAGCTTGCTGGTGCACAGGCCCACAATGGCCCTAAGCCCTGTGCGAGCAGCTCACATCTCCCCTCCTGTGGACTTCGCGTTAAACAAGGGTTGTGGGACCAGGGGGTGCAACCTCGGTGCCCTTTTTTGTGGATGCTTCTGTGCCCATCCTCACCCTGCGAACACAGCCAGGCAAGCTTTTCAGGTGGCTGAAAGTCAGCCTGACTGATGGATCTGCTTCTGTCTCACCGGCTATGTGTTGGCAACGATCGAGGTGGAGGCAGTTCCCCGGCTTACTTGCCTGAATCTCTGAAGGACCTGGACTACCAGATGTCGGGTCCACAGTGCCCACATTGGTTGTAAGTGACC
This sequence comes from Myocastor coypus, assembly GCA_004027025.1. Lineage (NCBI taxonomy): Eukaryota > Metazoa > Chordata > Mammalia > Rodentia > Myocastoridae > Myocastor > Myocastor coypus. The sequence goes on along the minus strand of PVJA010033985.1, from coordinate 16,426 downwards.
CAGTTGGTGAGGTGAGCATACAGTGGATTTGCCTTCCAAATTGAAGGAAGTTCTGCCCCTAAGACTGCTGGGAAATTGCCAGCCTGCTGGGGTCATTAAAAAAGGCAACTTGCTCCCCTGCCCCAGGGGCTTCTGGGAGCTGGAACAAAAGGGAGGGAAGGCCACTGGGATCCAGACAGAACCAGAGGCCCACTTGTGCCCTCCAGGAAGGCTCAATTCCAGCATCTCCTCCTGGAGGCCTCTCCCACTCCCACAGACCTCAGCTGCTGCTTCCTCGGGCGCTTACAGAAAACTGTAAGGACTTTTCTAGTTTTTAAACTTTAAAAGGGATAGAGCTGATCACATCCCTCAAAACCCACAGAGGAGGGTGTGGTGATCGTTAAATGGAAGGATAGATGCATGGGGGGAGCTGTTAATAAGGTTGGTCTGATTAATTTCAGAACATGTATATGCACTCTAGAAGCAAACAAAGCGTGGAAAATGTCTGTGGGCTGGTATGTTGGTTTTTATTTTACTTTCTGTGGCAAAAGGAAGAGGGTAGGATGAACTGAGTTAACGGAGTATCATTACCCACTCACCGGAAGATGTTTGGAATCCATCATTTCCGAAAACTCGGAGCACAGCAGGGTGTGGGCTTCCCAGATGGCAAGGGGGCTGCTGGGTCTTCTCGGGCAACGGAAATAGGCAAATTGCGTTTCGCACAGTCACATACCTTCCCAACAGATCCCAGCTATTATTTCCATGCCAGTCAAGTCATCTGTGGTGGAAGAAGATGCCTGGAGCCGGGGTGCAGGACAGGCCCGGCAGGCAGCGCCCAGTTGAGTTCACACTGTCAGGCGCCTTTCACCCCTTTTGAGTAAAATCCACCTCCCCTTTCTCAGACATGGGCAGCCCTGCTCCTCACCCAACAGTCTTGAATGTGGTTGACTTGGTGCCCTAAAGCCAAGCCCCTCTAGGAAGCTGGATCGAGGCCAGCATTAGCCCAAGAAGAGAAAGGGAGATTGTCCCCCTTGAGTAGCTCAACAGTGCATTCTCTTCCGAGGCCTCAAAACCCTAATTTGACCACAAAAACCTGGCCTCTGGTGTTTCTGTTATGAGTATCAGATTCCTTCAGCTGAACTTGGCTGTTCACCGCCTGAACAAATTACATTAACAATACAGAGAAATGTATACAGGGCCTTAAAACTCCACTGAGCAGGGACCAAAACAAAGACGGCCGTGTCCTAGCAACAAACCTCACCCCCCCCCCACCCTGGCAGCAGAGGGCTCTGCCAGGGATTGTAAGCCATTGAGCTCCTCTCTTTTCTGCAAACAATTAGGGACAGAGAAGTCACAATTACAGATGGGATTTACAGCCAAAGGAGCAATCTATAAATCATGGTGCTCCCACCCCCGGCCATTCCCAGCCAGATAATCAGAGCCAGATGTTCACCACAGCTGCTTCGACATGGGTACACTGTTGGCCAGCTCGACCATGCTTCTGCTCTGAGAACCAGCGGAGCTCAAGCCAAATAATCTTGCCAAGCCAGAGGGGGGCCTCTGCACCCTGGAGCCAGCCCAACTGTAGGAAAAGTTGGGGCGTGTGAGAACTGTTTGTTGGCAGGATTGTCAAGGTACATACCAGGCTCCATCACTGGCGAGGACCTGTGTCTTCCAGAGTTCCTTCCATCTTGGCATTTAGTGATGGGGGTGACGGTGACAGTGTCGGCAGCAGCGACATCTTTACCATTTATTGATGGGTTGCTGGGTTCCAGGCACCGGACCAAGCACTTTATAGGGACACTGCTGATACAGTTTTAAAGTGTTTACCCAACTCACAGGAGAAGACACGGATCTCAGGGAGGGCCACAGTTTTCCCAAGGCCCAAGGCCTGGAGGTAGCAGAGCAGTGATTTAATGCCAGGCCAACTTGACCTCTATGTCCTGACTATCTCACTCAACAGGAGAGGGATGGACAGACTTTGACGTGGGACGCAGAGCTGGTAATTTTCAGGTTACTCACTGGACTGTCACACTAGGAAGAGACTTGTTCTTATTTCTTCACAGATGGCTGTTTTAAGTGCATGGACCGAATCAAGTAAGGAGTTCAAGGCTTAGGGCCACAGAACAGCTAGCTTCAAGTATGGTGAAAGCTAAGATATTCAGAGGTTGCTGAGGTACTTCTGCTCAGACTTCTTTGCGCATTTAAAAATATTATGTCCCTCTCTTGGACAGGAGCTTTCTTTACCTCAATAAATATGTTCTACTCATTAAAAATAAAATAAAATAAATAAAAATATTATGACATACATAGTGTTCAAATGCAGTTGCTTAATTTTTACATATATTTATAATCTATCACCAGGTCAAGATATGGACCCATTCTAGAATGTTCTCTCATTCCTCTTATAATAAGCCTGTATCCTCAAGGTAACCACTATTCTAACCTGCATGACCAGACCATTTTGCTTGTTTTTGAACCTTAATACATGGCTTTTGTGCAGTGTATTTTCAGGGTCGAACCAGGCACACCCCCACTCCAACTCAAAGCAACCAATAAGAAAAACTCCAGCTAACACAATTAGTCCCATCTGCCAACATCAGGTATGTGAGAACAGCTCAGGGTACTCTGTAACTGCTCTTCTGAGGGCCCTGCTGCTTGTGACTAAGACTGCCTCTGCCCTCCAGGGGTCGAGAGGCCCCCAGCCATTTGTCTTTGGGCAGCACCCAGCAAAGGTAATCAAATCTGGTAGTAACAAGCTGTGTTGACCCCCCCTTGCCACCCGCCATCCTTCACGTGTTGACAGCCGCCATCTCTCCCTGCTCAGGAAGTGCAGCGGGGCATGGAGGATGTGCAGGGGCTCTGCGGGAGGAGGATTAATGGGGCTGGAATGCCTGCACTCCCATCATCCCTCAGACTTCTCATCACTCCAGAGACCTCAGTGGCTAAGTCAGGGGTGCTGGGGGGGTGTGCTGGGGTGTGTGAGGACAGTGGTAGGGGCGTCCCACTGGGGCCGGGTGGGGGGGCACCCACTGCCCATCCACACACAGCGGGGAGCTACCTCTTAGGGGGAAATGTGTGCCAGATGGGGTTGAGGGGCTGAGGCTAGGACACATTTCAGTGGAGAAGGTGCCATCCGACCAAGGCCACAGATGATCCTGAGAAAATGAAACCACTCCAGGCTGAGAGGACGGGGAAAGACAGGATTTTCTTTCCCTAGTTTGCTTCCCCCCACCCTGCTTAGACCTTTCCATAGAGCCTAGACTTCCCTACCTTTGCTTCTTGGTGTCACCCCAATTTTACTTCCCAAGGTTGTTATTTTTAACTGCACCAAGCACCTGTTTATTTCCATGACTTGCTTAAAATTCTAAATCTGCTGGCACAGTAGGACATGGGACACTTCCAAAGGGGCTAATGCTATCGGCCGGAAGTGGCAGATCCTCAGGCACTCAAATACTCATCCAAGTATTTATGGGTGACACATAAATACAGTGACCTTACCTTCCAAATAAAACAGTGGGGCTTGGGATTCCTCAAAGGCTATTTTGGGACATTACTTCTATGTGCCAGAGTCCACGGAAGAGGTGTTATGTGGGTACGGAAACAGCGGAGCTTCTTGATTTGTGGGGATCTGAGCCTCAACATTCAGAACCTGACATCAACGCGGGTGTAGGCCCTACACCAACTCCCAAGGACCGCATTTTGAAGCCCAGGGCAGGTTCCTGTCACACTGCTGCACCAGTCTACACAGGTGCTGAGACCGGGTCCGGTGCCCAAAGCCCTGTCTGCCCTTGGTGGCTTTATCTGCCCAGCAGCAGCCACCCCCACCCTGCTGAGCTGAGAACTCCTGCGTTCAAAGGGAGCCTCCCCTGCTGGTCCGCAAGGCTTCCTCCAGTTCTGCTGGAGCAAGGCAGGATCTTCGGTGGCCAGCACACTTCCAGTTCCTCTACTGGCCCCAGGTCCACTGCCCTTTCTCATGTTGGTGGACCCCGCCGTGAGCCCTCTCAGCAGTGAGTGTTGCTATGTTGAAGGACGCTGTGTTTGCCCAACCCAGGATCACATCCTTTCACGGGGACCTGAGGTGCTGACGTGGACCAAGGCCCAAGCCTAACGCAACTCACATGGAAACAGGGGAAAACCCTCAAGAACAGCAGTGCTGTAATGTGCTCACTGCTGCTCATCACCACGCCTGCTGCTCCGCCTCTGTGCTTTCCCTCTGGCTGTCCCCCCTGCCTACTGCACTGTCCTCCTTCTGAGCTTGCTTCAGGTCCCGTGCAGGGCTGCCTCCCCCTCACCACAACCTCCATCAACCTCCAGCTGTGACGAGCTTGGTCAAACACACGGATGCTTCCCAGGCCAGGAAGAATGATTACGGCGTGTGGCCTATGACACAGGCCCTGCGTCATAGAGGACTCTCACAGCAAGCCGGGAGGTAGTCACTGCTGTAGCGCCAATGTCCAGAGAGGTCAGGTAATCTGTTCAAGGTACACCAGTACCTAAGTGGTCGGACTGGGATTCAAAGTCAGCCCTGCTCTGTAGGAGGGGCAACCACAGCCCACTGAAGGGGCCCTGCGATCATTGTTCTCAGGGTGCAGGGAGTTGAGCTCAGTATTATTTTTCTTCTTGATTTTTTTTCAGGACAAACGACAAGTCTGGATCTTGACATGGTACTTTTTGACTTTGTACAAGTACAGCTGAAAGGGAACAGTGCCAGTGGACACAAGTCACCTCTGCTATAAACAACACAACATGCACCTGCATAAGCACAGCTGTACGAGGTCCCCATCCATGGCCTGGAATAGGATTTTAATGTGGTTTTAGATAGCCCTTCTGTCCTGAATTATAGGCAGGGGCCTGAGGAGCAGGTCCTATAATTCATCCTGTTCTGTGAAATCCTATCCAGCTCGTATCCCTTCTGCGAGGACAGGGAGAGGTTTACCTTTGTAGAGAGCCTGTCCTAAGTCAGCGTCACCTCTGGTGCACTGAATCCTCCCAAGGGCCCGCGTGGGCAGGAACACTGACCCGGCCTCAGGGTGTGCAAATGAAGACTGCGGACTTCCGCAGTGGCACCACGGCCATACCTCTCAGCTCACAGCGTGGAAGTAAATAGCTGTCCTATACTCTAGACAGGAAAAATGACCCCTCAATTAATCAGCAAGGGTATAATCCCGTTTTAAAGGCTCTGTTGGGACATGCCTGCGTCCCAGTTAATGACATAGCCCAGGTCCTGGAAACCTCACGTCTCAGAGCTCAGACTTGTTGTCCTCCCTGAGTGCTCAGTGCTGCCCCGAGAGATGAGGCTGCTCCAGAGGTGGTTCCTGAATCCCCACCAAAAAGCCTGTCCCACAGCTGTGAGGCCCAGGTGTCTCTGGGAACAGACACCCCTTTGGTCCACACTGATTAGCTCCCCGTACAGGGGAAGATGGAACGATACCGACAGGAGGCACCATCTGCCTGGGCAGATGCAGAGCCTTTCAGATGTGGAGAAGAGAGGGACTCTGTATCCAGTGATTCCTGTAAAATCTTCAGTAGAAGGGCAGGAGAACGAAAATCAAAGACGTACAAAGAAAGCTGAGCCCAGGGCCTGGCAGGATGGCTCAGTGGTCTAAAGCGCCTGCTTAGGAAAGCTTGGGCGGCTGCAGGGACCACGGTTCGATCCCAGCACCACATGCTGCGCCAGCGCTGCCCTCAGGGCAGGCTGAGCTGGCCATAAAAGTAAATAAATAAACAAACAAAAGTTCTGAAACAAGAAAAAATAAAATAAAATAAAAACAAAGAAAGCTGAGCCCAACAGGCCCAGAATATTTTTTTTAGGGAAGGGTCTGTAGGGTGTTCCAGGTCTCACTACTAGATCAGACTCGTAGGGATCCACTTGTTTACAGCCTCCCAAGAGCTGGGGTTACAGGCGGGCGCCACCATGCCCAGTCTCAACTGCCTCTCAGTGCACCCCGGGGGAAGGGCCGGCCTGGCAGGCCCAGGGATTGAACCCCAGGTCCCTGGGCCTGCTTGCAGGCAACTTAATCCACTGAGCTATTTGGCTCACCCTAAGGCCAGAATATTTTAAATGGTAACTTTCTCTTAATAGTTTCATACTGATTCTAAAGAAAACAAACACATTTTTTACTATCCATCACATGCTCAATAAAAGATAGACTCAAGATATATAAAAAAAGTGGCTGTAAACACTTATCCCTAGAATTGTCCCTTACACACACACACACACACACACCACAAAACTGTTCCTATCATTCCAGTAGCTTTCTTTCCACTGAACCTAACATACTGAGTTTTAGATGTGTGACAAAAACTAAAGTTACATTGCTCAATACAAAACTGCAACAGACTAACATGCAACGAGAAATCATTCTCAGAGTGGCAAAGATTTAAGCTTTTCTGGAGTGGAGAACAGACAGGTCTGTTGCTTTTGCAGGGGGTATGGGAGTTGGGGAGATAGATGGGTACATACAAAATGCAAAGCTATGTTTGACATGAGAATAAGGCTAAGATGGAAAGAAAAATGGAGGGACCCTTTCAATACTAGAAGACTAGGAAAGTGATGTGGAAGGAAAGGCCCAGGTGGGAGAGGGAGCCTGGCCCAGGATGTGGGGAGGCTGGGCTGGGAGGAGAGGCCAGAACACACCCACAAGCAGCCACTTCACTGTGCGCATGGCAGGCTGGCAGGAAAGAACTTGGACCGAAGCGTTGGTGATGACCCACCATCAACTCTGCTTGCAGGGTTTATCGAGGCAAAGCACAGACACACCCGAGATGTCCATTCCTCCCTCCATTATAGAAGGTTGCTAAAATGAGTTGTTAAAATGTGGGTGAAGCTCCTTTGCTTCTGACATGTCTTAGCAAACTTTGACACAAGGAGCAAAGGTGACCAGGCCATCTTAGGTGATCGAGGATCGTGCAGCCCCTGATTGTTGGAAGGACCTTTCTGACCAATGGTGGAATCAACAGTCACATTCAGGAGACTGGACTTACTATGTATTGCATTAAAAACAAGTTGTGGGGTTTGGGACGACAGCTCAGCAGACTAAGTGCCTGCCTGGCAAATACAAGGACCTGGGTTCAATCCCCAGTATCACATGCCATGCCAGCCCAAGCGACCCCGAAACCAGGTGTGGTGGCACACACCTGTAATCCCAGTGCTGGGGAGGCTGAGACAGGAGGATCACTAGGAGTCCAAGAGGCATAGTGAGTTGCTGTACCAAATAAATAAATAAATGATTTTCTAAAAACAAAAACAAATTGTTAGAACTTGGATTTCAATCCCTGGTTCTGAAAAGAAAAGAAAAGAAAAGAAAAAAAAAAAAGGAACCCTGGATTGTCTTTTTTTTTTAAGAATTTTTTATTCTATTTATTTATTTTTTTCTTGTTTCAGAACCTTTGTTTGTTTATTCACTCATTTTTATGGCTGGCTCAGCCTGCCCCAATGGCAGGGCTGGCGCACCATGTGGTGCTGGGGATTGAACTGCGGTCCCTGAAGCTGTCCAAGCTTTCCCAAGCAGGTGCTTTAGACCACTGAGCCATCCCGATGGGCCCCTGGATTGTCTTTTTTACTAGAGCAAAATGTCATCTTTTGGGTTTTTCCTAAAATTGCAATAAAATGCAGAAATTTTAATTAAAAGATGTCCTTTATTAAACTGTAAATTTTTCAAATGCAACAATTTTAGTTACATGAAGATCTTCTTTATTGAACTTTCAGTTTATTTCTATGGCCAGCTCAGCCTGCCCTGAGGGCAGGGCTGGTGCAGCATGTGGTGCCGGGGATCGAACTGCATTCCCTGCAGCCGCCCAAGCTTTCCTAAGCAGGCGCTTTAGACCACTGAGCCATCCTGCTGGGCCCATTTATTGAACTGTCAACTTTTTAAAGAAAAGTATTTTTTTTTCCTCTGGATTCCCAGCATCAAGAACACAGCGCTGGGGGCCCAGCGGGATGGCTCAGTGGTCTAAAGCGCCTGCTTGGGAAAGCTTGGGCAGCTTCAGGGACCGTGGTTCGATCCCCAGCCCCACATGCTGCGCCAGCCCTGCCCTCAGGGTGGGCTGAGCCGGCCATAAAAATGAGTGAATAAACAAATAAAGGTTCTGAGCCGGGTGTGGTGGCGCACGCCTGTAATCCCAGCACTCGGGAGGCTGAGGCAGGAGGATCAGTGCGAGTTCAAGACCAGCCTGGGCTACAAAAGTGAGCTCAAGGCCAGCCTGAACTGCACAGTGAGACCCTGTCTCAAAAAGACAAAAAACAACAACAACAACAAAAAAAAAAACAAAAAAACAAATAAACAAATAAAGGTTCTGAAACAAGAAAAAAAAATAATAATAAAATTAAAAATTTCTTAAAAAAAAAAAAAAAAAGAACACAGTGTCTAGGGGTCAGGGCAAAAGATAGCTCAGCAACGTAAGTTTCTGCCTGGCAAGTGCAAGGTCCTGAGTTCAATTTCTAGTATGCCCACTCCCAAAAGTGCCTAACCCATAAAGACTCTTAAATTACAGTATGTTGTACAAGACCAAAAGGCCCTCCAGTGAGTAAAGATTTTGCTATTAGCACAAACCCTTGCTGTAATCTAGCATTCAGTATGCACTAGTTAGTTGTGGGACTGCAGGCTCTGGGATGGAATTTTCAGAAAATGAAACAAAATTTATCAAGAATGCCCAGCCCAGAGCCTAGGCTCATCACTCAGTAGTAAGATCACTGTCCCCTAACATGCGTGCAGAACCCTGACTGCTCATGTGGCATTTCTGTGCCACACCTTAACCACCTTCAATCAAAATCTTAACTTGGCGTAAAACCGCTAACCCTTTGGCATGCAGCCCCTCAGAGCCGAGGACAGCAGAGACAGCCAGGTAAGAAACCCACGGAAAAAAGTCCTAGTCGCAGAAGGGCACCAAGAAGCCGAGTTAGCAGTATGTCAGTAAGAGGACTGCCACCATCGTCCCCATGAGGTCGACATAAGTCCCATGGGCAGGCCGCAGGCACTGGTGCACACCTGCAACCCTTGCTACTTAAGAGCCTGAGATAGAGGGCCACTTCAAGTTCAAGGTCAGGCTGGGTGACTGACTGGACTGAGGTGGTGTCTTCAAAAAAAGAAAGGGCTGGGGATGGAACCCAACACTAAGTGCTTGCCTAGCATACATGAGACCTGGGGGGTTCAATCCCCAGTATAGAAGCAGAAGGGAAGGGGCGGGGGGCTAGGGGCAGGATAGGGGAAGAAAGTAGAGCAAATGACTTGAGTTGGGATTTAAGTCATAGCAGGCTGTGCAGCTCTGGGCATGTCAGCTAGTGTGCTGTTAAGATACATCGAGGACTTCACAGATACACGCTCTAGCTTATTTTTTCTTTGAGACAGGACTTCACTAGACACTGCTGACTGGCCTCCTGCTCACTGCAATCCTCCTGCCTCAGCCTCCTGAGTGCTGGGATTACGTGGTGTGCACCACCACAGCTGGCCTAGCTCTTAGCTTTCAAACATTAGACATTCTATGACAGCCATAGATAACACCCTGTCAACCTTGAGTTAAGAGAAACTTTGGGCTCCCCTAACCTTACAGACACATTATTTTCCTCTTAGCTGAAACCTTGCAGAACCTATAAATTTCCTCACCACTGCCCCCAAGGGCCAAGACCTGCTCTAGCACTTTAATATTACCACATCATCTTGCACAGAATAAACTGGATCCTGCTTTTTTGGGATGACAAAACAACCTCACATTATACACAAAAATGAACTGAGCGGATAAGATCTTACACATTAAGAGCTAAAATTATTATAACTTAGAGGCAACCGCAGGGGTAAGACTGAGGATTTTGCAACGGCTTTGTAGATGTAAGACTTGATACACGAATGACAATATGTGAAGCAGGTAAGTTGGAGCACATCAAAATAAAAACTTCAAAGGACGCTCTCCAAAAACTAAAGGACAGCCCATAGAATGGAAGCAATATTTGTAAATCGTATCTCTCATCAGACTCTTGTATTCAGAATATATGGAAAAGGGCTGGCCAAATAGCTCAGCAGATTAAAGCACCTGCAAACAGGCGCAGGGGTCAGGGGTTTGACCCCTACGCCTGCAGTGCCGGCCCTGCTCTCAGGGTGTGCTGAGACTGCGATGGAGACACAGTGGTGTTGCGCACCTGTAATCCCAGCTCTTGGGAGGCTGTAAAAAGGCGGGCCACCACGAGTCTGATCTAGCAGTGAGTCCCTGAACACTCTGTAGACCCTTTCCTAAAATACAAAGGAATATATGGAAAAACTCTTAACAATTAAAAGATGACCCAAATTTAAATGGCCAAAAGACTTGAAACACATTTCTCTTAAAGATAGACCATTTTACACATAGAAGGGGGTTTAAAAAATCTAGCGGTTATGCACGTAGGCTAACTTCCCAAGATGAATGTCACTTTTATCTATCCCAAGCAAATTCTAATAACATGTTTTAAAATCTAAAAATGAAAACAGTATGTTTTAAGACATTCCAATGACAAATAAGCACACAGAAAGTGGTTAACATCATTAGTTTACAGGAAAAGGCAAACCACACTACCAGAAAGCACTGTTTCACACTCACTGGATGAGGCATAGCGTACCAAGGGTGGGTGGAGAGTATGAGCCCACATGGGCCGTAGTGCTGATGGAAACCTGTACGACCCTCATGGAGAACAGAATGGCGGTCCCTCACCTGATTAAATACAGTTACCCTATGGCACAGCAATCCCACCTCAGGGTCAATCTTCAAACCAACTCAAGGGATAGGTGCACATAAAATTTAAATATGAATGGCCAGACAGTACTGGCCATAGTAACCAAAGGTAGAAACAACGCACACATCGAGAAATGAATAGACAAACAGTATATGGTAAGTATGCAATGCAGTGATATCGAGCCACAAAAAGCAAAGTGTACTGATTCACACCATCCTATGAAGCAACTTGAAGCCGTTATTACTAAGGGAAGAAGCCAGCTGTGAAAGGCCTTACATCGTAGGATTCCATCTAGGCAAAATATACAGAAAGGCAACTCCACAGAGACAGAAAGCTGATCTGCGGTTGCCAGGGGCTGGAGGCTTCAAGGAGATAAAGGGGAGTGAGTGTTCACGCTCTGGGTTTCTTTTCAGGATAATGAAAATGTTCTGGAATTAGTGGTGAGGGTTACGCAACTCTGGAACACGCTAAAACCACACAACTGCACACTTCAGTAAAAGGGTGAATTTTATGGTATGTGACTTTATCTGAATAAAATCAATACCCATTAAGGAAAACAAGAGGAAAAAAAAATTGATCTTGCATAACCTATCTGGAAATACGCCTGAATCTTCAAATCAAACCAGTTTATCCCAAACAATGCTTCCCACCCCTGGCTGCCCATTAGAACCACTTGGGGAGCTTTTGAAAACACACAGCTGCCTGGCCTTCCTTCCTAGAGCTTAGAATTTAATTGCTCTAGGGTGGAGCTCGGGGACTGGTGTTTTCCAGAAGCACCCGTTGATGCTACCATGGAGCCAGAACTGAGAACCATTGCCCCAGAATCCGAGCTGCAAGGAGTTCCTGGTGTTGGTTTGGATATCTGCAATTTTATCCCCTTCTCGTAAACACGAGACACAAAATTCTCAACGGCTGCTTGTTTCTGGTAATTAGAATTCAGGAAAATTTGGATTTTATTTTATTGTCTCTTCCACATTTTATTTATTTATTTATTTTTTAAATTTTATTTATTTACTTTTTTCTTGTTTCAGAATCTTTGTTTATTCACTCATTTTTATGGCTGGCTCAGCCTGGTCTGAGGGCAGGGCTGGTGTAGCATGTGGTGCCGGGGATCGAACCGCGGTCCCTGAAGCTGCCCAAGCTTTCCCAAGCAGGCGCTCTAGACCACTGAGCCGTCCTGCCAGGCCCCTTTTTTTTTTAAAGATCAGTGGACTGTCATTTTATAGATGAGAATCCATGGGACAACGTGGCTAAGACACGTACTGAGGCCACTATGGCCAGCAGGGAGGGAATTGGATTACAGTTCCGATGTTGGAGGCTCACTTAGTTCTTTTTCCATGATTCCAACTGGAAGCGCCACCCGCCCTGGGAACACCCCGGCGCTCCATCAGTGCGAGAGGAGGCAATAAGAGCAGGAGCCTCAGAATCTGGGCAAACCGAGAACTCACGAGTCCACCTTGTGATGTGGTAGAATGGGCCTTCTTGCCTTGTGTACCTTTTCGTTACCGGGCCTGTGAGGTGAGGTTCCTCGCCGCCTCACTGATCTGGACGCCTGCTCACCTCACTTCCATGGTTTCCCCCTTAGCTTATGAAATCCTCCCACGCATGCATTAGGCTCCCACACACTCCTGAATCCCAAAGCCATTTCCTGTGGGCAGTCCTGGCCAGGGTGGCTTGTTCATTAGCTGTTGTGGGCCCCACATGCCAACTCCTGACCACAGGAAATCCTTCCCAGATTGGCGACCCTGCAGGCTCCTGAGACAGGACTAAGGATGCCACTGTGCCTCTCCTGGCTTTCCACTCTTCGCTCCTTGCCCCACTCCCTGGCTCCAAAACAGACGGTAAGGCTTGGGTTCTTATTTTGTTGAGTAATCGCTCAGCGATTTTCGAGGCAGTTCCCTGGCTCCTCCATCCCACTTTCTCACTTACTCAGCTGTTTTATAAGTTGAATTCTGATCTGAGTTTCTTCACAATGTCGCCTTTCACTGAAAGCTAGTAAAATCCCAAACAGGAAATTCAGGAGTAGCGGCAGCGATGCCACGTGACTGGAAGCGAAGGTTGTTGGTCAACTTGATTTGGTTTCAAGCTCGCCTGCCATCTGAGGGCTTCAGATCGCCTGCACGGCCATAAAGAAGGCCTTTGTCTTCGCTGGCAGGAGCACAGGTCCCGACCCTTGCTGAGGGGTCCCGCACACAGTGCTGCAGAGCGCAGGGCCACTGCTCCCCACTCCACCCTGCCAAGGGTGTCCCTTCCTCCCTCCCGCTTGAGGTCCTAGCCCCTACTCAGCGCAGCTCAGCTCCCGGAGGAGCCATCTCTACACCACAGCGCAAGTGACAGCCTAGCCCCACTGGCTCCCCTGAGACCCTGGCTTCTCTGTCACCCAGTCAGACCTTGTCATCCAGGGCTAGTCACTCTGCACACCCAGAAGGCTGCTCAAGCTCACAGGCAAGGAAACACTTCAAAAGCAAAACCTCACCCAAATCCCCAACAGAAAAGTCCAATAATTTCACCATGAAGAATGAAGCTATATTTTGCTGCACCCAGCCTCTGCTCCAGCTCAGGGTTGTTTTATATCAGCTGCATCACTTAGGGCCATTTTAGAGTTTCGTGTTCTGTAGAGATCTGAAAAAATCTTCATTTCCCCACAGAAGCTGCAACTAATGCTAATAGGTTTTCACTAGACTGCTCCTTGACCTTAGGGTGGTCGCTAGTTACATCAGTGATACGTGGCCCTCCTTACATTACTGTCCCTATTTGTGAACTCCCCGTCACTGCCACCAAGTCCCGGCACCACAAGTGGGCTGTGTGTCCAGTAGCTACAGCGGCACTATGAAGGCTGTGCACCCTTGTCATAGTGAGATTCTCCCAGCAAGAACATATCTAAGTGCCAGGGAGATAGCTCAGTGATATAAGCGCCTGCCTAGCAAGCGCAAGGTCCCAAGTTTGATCCCTAGTACCACCAACAAATAAAATAAAATAAAGATTGCATGTTTTAGGTGGGCGTGGTAGCACGTGACTTTTTAATTCTAGCATCTGGCAGGCTGAGGCAGGAGGATTGCCGTGAGTCTCATGCCAGCCTGGACTACGTACTAAGACCCTGTCTCAGAATTAAGAAAAAAACCAGTGTGTTTATTTAACTGAGATAAAGGTTGAAAGTGACAGAAATGTTTCAGGGGAGGACCACTAAAATTATATTATCAGAAAGAACGATAGGAAACTGTTCCTTGGGAGTTGTTTGCCAGATCCTATTCTAAGCGTTTGGCCTGTATCGACTCCTTGTCAGCCTCCCTCCAATGGATGAGGTGGTGCGCGGTGGCTGGGTGACGGCGTGCCCGGGGTCTCACTGTGGACACACAGCAGTCATGCCCAGCCCCACTCGCACCAGGGACCCAGCCAGGACACTGCCTTCCCAAGCTACCCAAGGCCGACTGCGCTTTCCTCATGGCAAGCAACAGAGCAGCAAAGGGACCAAAGCTTGCAGAAAGCTTAGAGCACCGCGGGCAGCCTCGCCACGCCCCCAGCAGCCTCACCATGCCCCCAGGGCTAGGTGTGAGCACAGGAGGGGAGACTGCCCTGTGCTCCAGGACTGAGCTGAACTGGCTCTGCTCCTGAGCTGCCTAACCACCACCATGCTGACGAGAATTCCGAAAGGGGCAGAGTGGCGGGACAGGGGGTGGGGGGTAGGGGGTGGGAGGTAGGGGGTGGGTGTGAGGGGTGGGCGTGGCAGGGCCAGTGCCTATACCAGCGCTCTCCAGTCTGTTCATAAGCAGGACCCTAGGGGCTGGGGAGATAGCTCCGAGGCACAAGTGCCTGCTGGGCAAGTGCAAGGTTGTGAGTTCGAACCCTGGTCCCACAAAAAAAAAAAAAAAAAAAAAAAAAATAAGCAGGACCCTTAGATGGCGTGCCTCATATTTGTTTCCTGTTTTTTTAATGTTGAGAATAAGATTTTTAAAAACTTGATTCCAATGTCTGAGAAATGCCCAAAGCACAGGACAGACGGCAGAGAATCCAAAATAACCTGATGACATTGCAGGGCTCTTGGGTCTGACACGAGCCAGGAGAGCACTGGCTCCCGCAGCCCTGCCCTTCGCTGGGCCTGGAGTGCTGGGCCCCCTGAGCCTCACCCTCTACAGCCAGTTACCATGGCTGAGGGCACCAGGCTTTGTGCCCTGCTGCTGATTCCGGCCAGCAGCCAGGCTGCAGAATTCTAGTGGGAGCCCTAATTCTCACTTGTGTCTTCAGAAGGGAACCCCAACTCTGGGCAAACTCCAGGTGGCAGATTCGGGCTTCTCACCCACCCCTGAAACAGGCCACTGCTCTGCTCTTGTCCAAGTCTTGGAGGAGAGCATTCCCTCCTGGCCTCTCCGCCATGTCAGCACGTGTTCACGCCTACTTTCTTCCCATCCATTCGTTGTGGCCGGAGTGCCTGCTACGCCAGGAGACACCTGAAGGTCTGTAGCACAAGTCCTTCTGGGCTGACCCAAAGCCAGCTGAGACATGTTGTCTGCAGCTAAGGCCTTGCTGATAAAAATACGCAGAGGAGGATTTTCACTGAGTTATGTTTTAGCCTTTGTCTTATTTATTATTTATTTATTGCAGAACCAGGGATTGAACTCAGGACCTTGCACTTGTCAGGCAGGCACCTGTGACCTTGAGCTATCTCCCTGGCCCCCAGCCTTCGTCTTTTTAAAAGAGGGTCTCATGATATAGCCTAGGCTGGCCTTGAATTTATGATCCTTCTGCTTGATCCTCCAGAATAGCTGGGATTCTACGCAGGTGTCACCATGCCTGGCTTTTCTTTGTTGTGGTTGTTGTTTGGAAACAAAATAGGATCTTATAGGGGCCCGGCGGGATGGCTCAGTGGTCTAAAGTGCCTGCTTGGGACCTTGGGCGGCTTCAGGGACCGTGGTTGGATCCCTGGCACCACATGCTGCGCTAGCCCTGCCCTCGGGGTGGGCTGAGCCGGCCATAAAAAAAAAAAAAAAAGTGAATAAACAAAGGTTCTGAAATAAGAAAAAAATAAATAAAAATTAAAAAAAAAAATAGGATCTTATATGCTGCCAGGGGTGGGTGCCAAGCTTTCCTGAGCACTTACAGGCCAGGCACTATTGTAGGGTTGAGGTCTTTTTTTTTTTTTCAAATGCATTTTAGTACAGGATCTACAGGGTCTCACTACATAACTCAGACTCGTAGTGATCCTCCTGTACTCAGCCTCCCAAGCACTGTGATTACTGGCATGCAACACCACACATGTCTCCTAGGGTTGAGTTTTGTCCTTACAATAACGCCATAAGGTCTGGACTCTTAGGATTGTCAGTATTCAGATGAGACAATAGAGGTGTAGAAAAAAAGTAGTCCATTGAAAGTGACCAAGTTGGAAGGTGACAGCTCCACAGCCCACAGCCCTGGCTACTGTGGAAAAGGACTGTAAGAAGATGAACTGTCCCCACTGGATAGCATGGGGGTGTGGTGCGTGAAGCGGAAAGACGCTTCCAGTGCGTTCTGTTTGCTTTGTTCTTTTTTAAAGAAATGTATTTGGTAATTTGGTGTAGGGTCTCACTATACAGGGTGTCAGACTTGTAGTGATCCTCCTGTTTCAGCCTCCCTAGCACTGGGATTACAGGCATGCGTCACCATGCCCAGGCTCGGTGGCTGGCTCATTGTGCAAGGGGGGGGCAGCATGACATGTGGTGCCAGGGATCGAACCCTGGTCCCTGTACTTGCCTAAGTTTGCCTAAGCGGGCG
>PVJA010033984.1:0-13859 GCA_004027025.1 Myocastor coypus | reverse complement strand
TGTCAAAGCAGTCAAATCCTTGGATATTTAAGAAACCAACAGTTCACAGAAATTTGAGGAATCAGTGCTGGCCAGGTATCTCAGTGGACTAAAGCCCCTGATTAGGCAAGAGCAGAGCTTTGGGTTCAGTCTCCTGCATGCTATGCCAGCACTGCACCCAGGGAGTTCTGAGAAGGCAATTGAGACTGGGTATGGTGGAACACACCTGTAATCCCAATGCTTGAGAGGCTGAAAACAGGAGGTTCACTATGAGCCTGATTTGTGTAGTGAGACACTGTAGAACCTGTATTAAATACATAAAATAAAAAAAGAATTTCTTGTTTCTTTCCTGTGACTCTCATGGGTGTTTAATTGTCTGTGGTCTTCATAGGATGCAGACATGAATTCCCTTCTTTCTGGTATGGATCTTGTTTGTATTTTACTGTTTTGCTTGTTTCTGTGGACAACTTCACTATGTGATACAAGATGGTCTTAAGCTCACTATACAGCAAAGTCTGGTGTTGAACTTGTGGTGATCCTCCTCCTACTTCTTCAGCCTTCTGGGTGCTGGCATTACAAGCATGCACTGCTGTGCTTGCATCCCAGAATGCACAAGCAGCTCTTCACTTCTAAGTTTGCATTTTCTTTTGTTTCCATGATCATGTCGATGATCTCATTTATGTTCCATAGTTCATGGTGTGTGGCTGCTCATTGATAGTTGGAGAATTTGTGAGTATGTTGCAGGTAGACACTTCACTTGCATCTTACCTGAAGATGACAAGCATGGGGTCTCTTTGTATGTGTTTGTTTTGTGTGAAGTGGTAACGCTGACACTTTACAAGGGAGAAAATAAATTCCTAAAGTTTACACTGCAATATGTTGCTTCGAAATGCTTCTGTTTGGGAGCTAGTGTTCAGCTAAAATTTGCCTCGATTTTCGATCTCCTCATCCTTGATGACAACATCTGCAGTTGTCTTCCCTACACGAACATGAAATTGTTCAGCTTCTCCAGTCATGGAACATATTAGATTTGGAAGTGAGGCAGCACTATCAAGAGTTGTGGGGGGCAGTATGTGCATGTGTGTGTATGTGTGTGTGTGTGTGTGTGTCTATAGATGCTAATAAGATGTCTACCACTCAGGATCAGTTTGTGTTCTTCTCATGCTCTTTAATTGTGAGTCACACAAGTCACCTGTCTTCATGTTACTCAGGTTTCCTTTACCTTACTTTACTTTACCTTAGTTTCTGAACAACCTGAGATTGCAGGCCTATTTGTGCATGGTAGGTTAATGTTAATAATATTTGTTATATATACCAAAACAACACTTTTGTAATTTTCTTTGCCTTTCTAGTTTTTTGCTTAGTTGCTCATTTGTTAACTATCTATGCATGTTACTTTTTCCTATGACTTTTGCTCTTTGCATTCAGAATTTATTATAAATTGCACCAAAGTGCTTCTCTGGAGTACTACTATCAGGGAAGCATTCTGGGATACACAATGCCACTTACTCCATGATGAAAAAAATTGCCCAAATTTAGTCATAGCCAAGTATGGTGGCATATGCTTGTTTATAGTACATACAAACACAGTAATGTAATGCCCTTTAAAAACACAGAGAACCTGATTGTAGTGATGCACCATTGTAGTCCCAGCTATTTAGGAGACTGAGGTAAAAGATCTCCAAGTTTGAGATCAGTCTGAAGTGAGAATGTAGCTCAGCTATAAGCATGCATGCATGCATGTGGTTCTGGGTTCTATCATAACTGAAGAAAAGTATTGGTCAAGAAAAATATGTAGTCAAATTGAATAGGTATAGTTTTGTACCAATTTTAAATTTCCCTGTTAACTTTTACTCACTGTTGAAAAGAATGTCCTTGTTCCTTAAGAAATGCACAACGTAGAGTACTTAGGAGAAAAGGGCATTCATTGTGTTTCCAACTAGCTCTGAAATGTCCTTTTTAAACATGCATAAGTAGTCAGGGTATTTATGCTTAGAATCCCAGAACACAAGAAGCTGAGGCAGGAGGAACCCTGCAACTTCAAGGCCATCTGAAAATAGACTATGCCCCACCAAAGGAAATATATATATATATATATATATATATATATATATATATATATATAATGAAAATCAACTGAATAAAATAAATAAGTGTGGAGCCTAGACATATAGGAATTTCTGATATCTTTGGAAATTTTTCTGTACATATGAAATTTCATAAATAAAAATGTTACAGCCAGGTGTGGTGGTGCACGTCTATAATCCCAGCACTTGGGAGGCTGAGGCAGGAGGATCAGTGCAAGTTCGAGGCCACCCTGGGCTACAAAAGTGAGCTCAAGGCCATCCTGAACTGTATAGTGAGACCTTGTCTCAAAAAAAATGTTAAAAACAAAAACTATATATATATATATATATATATATATATATATATATATATATATATGATTGGAATATGTATTTTGAAACTTTATTTCCTGGATATTTCCAATGATCTGGCATTTTACCCATGCTAATGCAACTCTTTTGCATACATCCCCTTTTAATTAGCAAAGCCCTATCTTCCCACTATAGTTGCTACTTCCAATCTGGTGCTTTGTTTATAAAGTTAAGAGTGCTTTTCCTGAAAATAAGGAGAATTACAGAGGTTTTCTACATGAGGAAGATCCAAAGTGTAGGATTTTCATTTCGTTTGTGCTTTTGCTAAGAGCATACATAACTTATATCATATCTATACAATATATGAACACAGAAGCCAAGAGATGGGGCTTAATTATGCCTATACTAGTCCACATTAACTCCACTGAGTTCACTGGAAATGGACAGTAACCTGATAAATGTCACTTTCTTCCTTTCTTCAAAATATTTGGTGCAGGGTCTCACTACACAGCTTGAACTCTAATAAGCCTCCTGTACCAGCTTCCTGAATGCTGAAATTATAGGCTTGTGCCACCATGCTCAGTCTCTGGTTGGCTCAGTATGCCCTGGGGATGAGAGTGGGGCTGGCGTGGTATGTGGTGCTAGAAATCAAACTGCAGTCCCTATGCTTGCCTAAGCAGGCATTTAGTCCACTGAGCTATCTCGCTGGTTCTAAATGTTACTTTCTTACCTGTTAAAAATTCTAAAACGTCAACCAGAGATTTGTATGATGTAAGAAACAATAAAGTGCTTGGTGGCCCATAGGATAAATTACTCAAATATAGACCTCTATAGAATGAAGGGAATGTTCTTTATCTATATGGTGCTTAGGGAAAATATCAACGAAAGATGTAAACTGGAAGAAAAAGGTTTGTCGAATTCTGAATTTTTCACTTAAAACAACTTCATGTTAGAAGCAAAGCTAGTTTTCCAAAATGGCCCTGTAATTTACATTGTAGTGGCACATTAACATGCACATTAGTCCATCTTGCAGACGATAGGTAGATGGAAGTTCATCAACTCAGATTCTGTTTATCTCTGTAATGAGCTACAGCTCTCAATGTTGAAGGGGAAATTCCTTCCTGGTCATGCAGGCTATAGTACGCACTGGAGTGTCTCCAAATCTGCACTACACTTCTCTAGAGTGTAATCCTATGAGACTTCTACTGTAAATGGCAGTTTGTCTTGGGGAGACTGATGCAGCCCCGAGGCAATGAAAGGGCCTGCATAGTGAACTGAGTTTTACTAAAAAATCACACTGTGTTAGAAAAGTAATTCAATCCCCTGACACCACAGGCTGCACCTGCCCTGCTCCCAGGCATGCTGAGCCAGCCCCATGTCTGGACATGGTGGCACACACCTGTAATCCCAGCACTGGGGAGGTTGAAAACAGGAGGACCACTATGAGTCTGAGCTGTGTAGTGAGACCCTGTACCAAATACATAAAAAATATGAATCCAATTTTGGAAAATGATGCTACCATATTTCTGAAGCTTTCCCAGTAAGATATACATGTCTTTAGTGAACCTGATAGCTGACTGTCCCTCAGACAAAGGATTTCTACCTGGAACATATTAAAAAAAATTTAAAATAAAAATAAGCAACCTGGCCGGGCGTGGTGGCGCACGATTGTAATCCCAGCACTTGGGAGGCTGAGGCAGGAGGATTGGTGCAAGTTCGAGACCAGCCTGGGCTACAAAAGTGAGCTCAAGGCCAGCATCAACTGAATAGTGAGACCCTGTCTCAAAAAGACAAAAAAAAAAAAAAGAGCAACCTGCACTCTCAAATTCAAAGATCTAATCCAAAAATGGACAAATAAATATAAATGGCAAATAAATACATGAAAAAATGTTCAACATAATTGGTCATTTGAAAAATGCAAATTAAAACAATACTGAGATTTTATCTCAGCTCAGAAAAAATGACTAACATCCAAGTCAACCAATAACAAAAGCTAGAGCAGCTGTGGGAAAAAGGGACTGTTATGTCTTGTGTCTAGTTGACCCCCAAAACCTGATTCAGTCATGGGATCTTATAGACTTTATGATTAATTCATGATCCAGTGCTGGCATAATGGGTGTGAGTGCTGCTGCGATTATGGGTGTGAGTGGTATACCCAGCCTGAACAGATAGCCTGAATACAACATAAGCAACACAAACTTACTCTCTGTTGCCATTGTTGCCAATACTTCTGTTTGCTCTTGCTATTTCACTGTTTTCTGCCACCATGAACTGCCACCCTCTGCCATGTTCGCATCGCCCCATTCCACCTTGCCTTCAAACCAGCTAAGTATAAACTATAACCTCCACTAATTGTAAACCAAATAAACCTTTCCTTCCTTAATTTTGGGTGTTGAGTATTTTGTCCCAGAAATGACAGAAAAGTAATTAAGATGAGCACCCTTTGCCATTCTCAATGAGAGTGTAGTCTGGTACAATCACAATGCAAATCAGTGTGAAGATACCTCAAAACTAAGAGTAGAGGCTCCATTCAACACACTTCTTCTTCTCCTGAGTGTCTTTCCAGAAGAGGCGAAAACATCCTACTACAGTGTTATGTGTCCACCATATTGTAACAGCGCAATTTGATATAGCTAAAACTTGAAAATAGCACAAAAGCTCTTTAACTGAGGGATAGCCAGAAAGATGTGGTATTTTATACAATCAGTATTGCTCAGCTATAAAGAAAGATAAACTTGTGGTTTTTATAAATAGGTACAACTAGAGCTCACATTCAAAAGGAAACAAATCAGACTTACATGGATAAACATCATATTGTCTCACTAGTAGAAGAACCCAAAAGAGTAAATAAAATGAGAAAGGTACAATAGATATTATGAAAGGAAAAGAAACTTTACAAAGGGAAGAAACAGGATGAATGAGGGAAAAGAAAAAAAAAATAGGGGAGGGCAAATACATGTACATAGACATAATAGCTTGGTTGTGCTGCTGATCCTTACTGGTCAGTTAATTCTTACTTATTTTCTTCTTTTTTGATTTTTTGAGTTTTTTATCTTGTGATCTGTACAACTATTTTGAAGACAACACTATGTAATATAACAACCACTGTTAAATTGTTTTAAATCAACATATTGTTTATTCCTTTGGCAGTTTCTGGACTCAAACAAGGATTGTATGTTTTGAATACATCAAGCATTAAGCTTTTCAAGGATCAAAAATATAAAATATAATAAAACAAAACAAAATAAAGAGAAAGTAGAGGGTCATGAAGATAGTTCAGTGGTCCAAGTACCTGCTTGACAAATGCAAGAACCTAGGTCTGATCCCTGGTACCATATGCTACACTGAGCCAGCCACTGAAAGTGGGTATGGTGACACATCCCTGTAATCCCAGGGCTCAGGAAACTAAGATAGGAGGATTACTGTGTTGAGCGGCATGGTGAGATCCTGTATCAAATACATAAAATTAAAAAAGGAGAAAGGATCAGCCAGATAGTTCACGGAGATTAAACGCAGGTGTAAGGACCAGGGTTCTATCCCTGGTATGCTTTGCCAGCCTTGCCCCCGGGACGTGCTGAGATGGCCGCTGAGACTGGGTGTGGTGGCTTGTGCCTGTAATCTCAGAGGTTGGGAAGCTGAAAACAGGGGGATCACTACTGAGTCTGATCTGTATAGTGAGAACCTATAGACCCTGAACTAGATACATAAAAAATAAAAAATAAAAAATGTGTTACAAAAGAGAGAAAGCAGAGAAAATGGTCATGCAATGTCTTTAAGATGAAACTTAGATGAGGTAGCTGCACTGGTTCTCATTGATAAACTGCTTTTACTAACAACCACCAAATTTTACTCCCTCTGATTTGCTTTGTTGTGAGAAATATCATTTAATGCTAACATATCTCTAGATAGCTCAGGACAGTGATAATATTATCATTATCTGCCATTATTTAGATTTTTTCTTTATTTTATTTTATTTTATTTTGAAGAGTAGAAACAAAAGTAAAGAAAAAAACCTGCAAATACAAAGACAGGGTAACATACAACAATATATATGTTACAGGTTTTCAAAACAAGAATAGCAAACCAGCAATGGTTGTTTTATTACCCATTCTCATCACCAAATTTGTTGTTCAGACCAACAGACACAGTCACGCAACATTGGGCAAATAATCGAATAGCACTTGCTTTCAATACACTTCAGTTTTTTTTTTCTTTTTACCTTTAAAAAATCATTCTAAAGAGAGTATAATAATGTTTCTCATATTTTTTACTATTTTTAATTTTTTTGTGGTACTGGGGATTGAACTCAGGACCTTGTGCTTCCTAGGCAAGTGTTTATTCTACTGAGCTATCTCCTCAGCCCTTTAATTTTCTTTAAAAAGAAGAAACGTTTAAATAAAGCCACTTAAATGTGAAAAAGAAAATGAAGTGAATGGAAGAGGTTGACCTCATATTGATGCAGAAAGAAAAAAACTGATCTGGGATGGATGACCTCCAAAAGGCAACCTCCAAATGACATAGGGTAAACTGATACCCAACCTGAAAAGTACCTGGGACAAGTTCATGTTCTCTAAAACCAAAAAAAATGGATTTTAGGAACAAATGGAGGTAATGAGCAGAATATATTTATTGAAGGAAAGAAAGTTTCTTTCCAAGAGAGAGACAGGAGAGGGGTCCCGAGTGGGCATCCCCAGGAAGCTGTCTCTTCCAAGGATTTTTATAAAGGAAAACTATGTACTGAGTGGCATCTATGGTTGTGGAGAAGACACGGGAACTCTCTTAGGTGAGTATGAGATGGGACAGAATTATACTCAACCAATGAGTTAACAAGCACCATTACACAGATAAATTAGATTAAAATCAGAATCCAATGGGAAGGCAAGTCACTAGCAAGCGGGCAAGACCAACACCTGCTGATCTTGGATTCATGACTCTTTCTAGGTTGTTTCAAGTTGATTGACACCTACTTAGAATATCAATCCCTGATGCCAATCCCTAGGGAAGTAATTAATTGCTTTTGTTGTTCTTGTCTTGAGATCTGGCCCATGGCAGAGGGGCATCTCTTGCAAAGTCACCTCGTCTATCATGTCATCCTTCAGGGCTTGGCCTTTTCTGACTGCCTATAATATTTCTATCTAATTCAGCTGCCTACAATAATGTGACTCTACAAACAGAAGTAGCTAGAGCTTGAAGTGCAGCTTGTCCTTCCAACAGATAGTGCAAGCCTTGCATAAGCACTTCAGTGCACTGAAGTGAGTATAATTAGGTTGCATTACAGATTGCCTGAATCGACTTCTCTAAAGATAATACTGTGAAATTGTCTGGTCTACAAATTTCAGTGCTGCTCTTTGGGAAAGAAAAAGCCAACAGAGATCTGAGGGTTTCATGGATAAAAATTTCATGTTAGAAACCAAACTGCCTTCACCAAAATTTCCTGTACTCTACTCTAGTGTTTGTACAAAAAAATTTTCATTAGGCCATTGTGCAGGATACAAGTTATTTAAAATTCACTACCTGAGCTGCACGTTCTCTCTGCAGTTGAGTTAGAGCTCTCAATGTTAAGAGTGTAAACTCCTTCCTCGTCATGCAGGTGGCATGTATTCCCCGGTGTGTCAGCCTATCTACACTTCTACAGTGTGCAAATTTCTGAGGTTTCTGTTGTAAATGGCTGTTTCCCATGGGAAGATCCAAGGAGCCCTTTTCAAAGAAAGCTAATAGATAGTTCTCAATGTTTCATTACAAACCAGTCTACATTACAAGTCTAGTTGAACTTCCAGAGTGTTGCTGCTATATTCTGGAAGCTTGCAGAATAGTATATTCATTGGTTTATTGCATCTCATAGAACTGAATGCCACTGTGTGACCCAGGTTCAGGTCCCAACAAGCAGCTGCTAGAGCATGCAATGCAACATGGTTTTATTTGTTTGTTTGTTTGTCTTTCTCAATGCACATTTAAAGATTTATAAATTGTTTCATATCCGGTCAAGTTGAGATTTTTAAGGACTTCATTTTTACTTTTTTTTTTTTTTTTTTTTTTTTTTTTTGCGGGACCGAGGTTCAAACTTACAACCTTGCACTTGCCAGGTAGGCACTTGTGCCACAGAGCTATCTCCCTGGCCTCTTCATTTTTAATTTCTAATAAAGTTTACAACTTGATTTTTTTTTTCAAAAAAAAGTAACAAACTGCAAACACCTTTTAATACGGGTCTTAAAAAATTTTTTTTTAAAAAGAAAGAAGCTGATTTTCCAAACAGAGTTTATAGTAGTGTTTACACTCCAACATATTGATAACACTGCCTTGAGGTGGGGGTTTGATCCCTGGGCCTGCCAGACTGGCTCTTTTCCAGAGGCGCAATGAGATAGCTATTGAGACTGGGCATGATGGCGCACATACCTGTAAACACAGCTCTTGGGAGGCTGTAAACAGGCAGATCTCTACAAGTCCGATCAAGTAGTGAGACCCTGAATACTCTCTAGACTCTTTTCTCAAAAATACCAAAAGAAAAGACATGTTAAATAATGATAAGACCATTGGGCTGCCTACAGCTGAATGAGAGTTCACTACTTCAGATAGTTTCTCCATCAAGCAGAACTCATAATGTTGGAAGGTGAAATCCTTGCCGGGCGTGGTGGCACACGCCTGTAATCTCAGCACTTGGGAGGCTGAGGCAGGAGGATAAGTGCAAGTTCGAGACCAGCCTGGGCTACAAAAGTGAGTTTAGGGTCAGCCTGAACTGAATAGTGAGACCCTGTCTCAAAAAGACAAAAAAAAAAATCCTTCCTAGTCTCATAACCTGTAAGTGCTTGCTGCAGTTTCTCCCTATCTATAGTACATGTTTGTAGAGATTAAGTTTCTGATATTTCTATTAAGAATGGAATTTTGTCATAGGAAAAGTCTTCTTGTCTTGAGATAAAGCAAGAGCCTGGACAGTTCTCAGTGTTGCACTAACAACCAGTCTGTGTTACAAGTTTAACAGGCTTTCCAGAACAATGCCACTGTATTCCTGAAGCTTTCACAGTAATATATACATTATTTCTTTGTGCCTCATAGAGGTGAATGGCACAGTGTGGTCAAGCACAGTTCCTACGATTTTTTTTTTGTCTTTTCGAGACAAGGTATTGCTATGCAGTTCAGGCTGGCCTTGAGCTCACTTTTGCAGCCCCGGCTGGTCTTGAACTCACACCAATCCTCCAGCCTCAGCCTCCCAAGTGCTGGGATTATAGGCGTGCACCATCACGCCCAGCTTAGTTCCTATGAATTGTATAAGGATGTTCTCAAAGCAAGTATCACAGCCTGTGCATACTCGCTGGAGTACTTTCACAGTGACATTCCATATTTCCAGAGTGTACTTCCCTGAAGATAAAACTGCAGAAGGATGTTTGGGTTGAAAAAATGCATTATAGGAAAGAAATGGCCTGCTGATGACAAGTCCAGGTCAGAAGCCAAGATGGTTTGCAAAAAAGGTTCTACACATACTTCACAGATATAGAGAAGACATTCCAAAAATTCAAATAGAACCAGAAGATACCTAGAATAGCAAAGGACATCATGGGCATCTCAGTTACTCTTCTCTCATTGCTAGGACAAATACCCAACACGAAAAAGGAAGGAAGGAAAAGTTTATTTAGCTCACAGTTACTGGAAGTTTCAGTCTGTACGTGGCTGGCTCCAAGATAGACTGGAATATGGCAGAGAGCAGCCGTTCATTGCAGCAGAAACAATTGCAACAGAGGCCACAGTGACAGAAATCTGTCTCTCTGTCTTTCTCATATTACATTCAGGCTCTCTGCCTCAGTCTGGGTGTAATACTCACACCTACAATCCTAGAAGTACTGACCCATAATCTCATAAGTACTAAAACACATAATCCCAGTGGATCATGAGTCAATCTCAACCTGTAGATGTGCCTGCCTCATTGATTGTATAAAGCTTTCAGGGGACAACTAGACCCAAACTATAACACTGGGCAACAAAGGAAAGGCAAAAGAGATCATAATCCCGGATTTGAAATTATACTACAATGCTATTATGATAAAATCATCATGGTCCTGGCAAAGAACAGACATAAGGATCAATGGAACAAATCAGAAGATGCAGACACATCTCCAAACACACTCAGCCACTTTTTCTTTGGCCAAGAGATCAAACTTGTTTGCTAGAAGAAAGCCATTTTTGGGGGGGCTGGCTCTGCCCACCCTAAGGGTGGAGTTGGTATGGCATGTGGTGCTAGGGATAGAGCCATGTTCCACTGTACCTGCTTAGGCAAGCGCTTTAGACAGCTGAGCTATCTTGGAAATGGTGCTGAAAAAACTGGCTTTCCATGTGCTAAAACTAGACCTTTATCTGTCATCATGTAGTAAAACAAAGTCAAAAAAATCAAAGATCTAAATATTAAAACAGAAACATTAAATCCACTAGAAGAGAAGGCATGTAGAAATCTTGAAGACATAGAGGTCAGTGGAAACAAAATCCAGACCTATGAATTAGGAAAAAATTCTAGTCAACTGTCCCTCAAACAAAGTATTTCTATGTAGAACATAGAAAGAATTTAAAAAATCAGAGCCTCCAAATTCAAAGACCAAATTCAGAAATGGGTATCTGAGATGAATATAAACTTCTCAGATGAAAAAAATACAAATAGCAAATTAATACATAAAAAAGTATTCTACACAATTGGTCATTCAAGAAGTGCAAATTAAAACATTGAAATTCGCCCCAGAAAGAATGGCTGTCATTAAAAAAATCAATCAGAGCCGGGCATGGTGGCGCACACCTGTAATACCAGCACTAGGGAGGCTGAGGCAGGAGGATCGCTGCAAGTTCGAGACCAGGCTGGGCTACAAAAGTGAGCTCAAGGCCAGCCTGAACTGCACAGTGAGACCCTGTCTCAAAAAGACAAAAAAAAAAAAAAATCAATCAGTAAATTCTGGCAAGGCTGGAGAGAAAACGAAACTCTTTTCCACTGTGAGTAGCAGTGTAGACTCATACAATCACCGTAAAAATGTGTGTGAAGATTCCTCTAATAATTAGAATTATCCACGTCCCTGAGGTACACTGAAAGGGCGACTGAGACTGAGTGTGGTGGTATGTGCCTATAATTCCAGCACTTGGGAGGCTGAAAACAGGAGGATCACTATAAGCCAATCTGTGAAGTGAAACCTTGTACTAAAATACAAATACTAATAGTAATAATAATAATGAGTCCATAAGATCCAGCTATTTTCGTTATGGATGTCTTTCCAAAAGAATTAAAACCATCATTCTCTATGTTATTTTTTGTTATTATTATTTTTTTGAGACAGGTTCTTGTTATGCACTTCAGGCTGGCCTTGAACTCACTTTTGTACCCCAAGCTGGTATCAAACTGACACCAATCCTCCTGCCTCAGCCTCCCAAGTGCTGGGATTACAGACATGTGCCACCACTCCTGGATATTACTTTTTTATTTCTGAGACAAAATATCTGGCACCTAAAGTTAAAAGAGGAAATGCCTATTGTATCCCATAGTTTGTAGAGGTTTCACTTCATATTTGGTTGGCTCCAAGGCAAAATGGGAAGGCCAAGGGGCATCACAGAGTCGAAATAGCTCATAATGGATAGAAGGTAAGAAAGTAGATAAGCAGTAGAGCAGCAAGCAACCATCTTTTTTTCTGCTTATGTTTGATCAGCTACCTTTCCTTAGGGTTGGCAGACCCACACCCAGGGTGTGGAAGCCTTAATCTTGCTCAGACCTCTGCCAAACCAATCAGTGGACTAATTTAATAATCCCAGCATCACATACTGTAGAACCAGACACATCTGAAAAGCTTCACCTGTGACCATATGAGGCACTGGGGAGACACAGACACAAACCATAACATGAAACTCATTATCTACCTCTTTCAACCAGTCCCCACTTTCTAACAGTAGGTCAGCTATAACACCTCCATAATCCAGCTGATGCAGGAAGAAAAAACCTGATGTGGGGTGGATGACCTCCAATAGGGAACCTCCAAATGATATAGGTAAAACTGATCTCCAACCTGAAAAGTACCTGGGATGAGTTTGTGTTCTCTAAAACCGAAGAATGAATTTCAGGAATAAACGGAGGTAATGAGCAGAACATATTTATTGAGGGAAAGAAAGTGCCTGTCTGACAGAGGGACAGGAGGGGGATCCCGAGTGGGTGTCCCCAGGAAGCTGTCTCTTCCAGAGATTTTTACAGAGAAGACATGGGAACTCACTTAGGTGGGTAGGGGGTGAGATAAAACTGGTCAACCAATGACATTGCAAGCACTATTGCTCAGGTAAAACTGATTAATTTTGGGATCCAATGGGAAGGCAAGTCACATAGCAAGCGGGCAAGAACACTACCTGTTGAGCTTGGGCTTGTGACTCTTCTTAGAATCTTTTAAGGTGACTGATACTCAGTTAGCATATCAACCCCTGATGCTCATCTTTAAAGAACTATGGAGTTGCTTTTAATTATTCTTGTCACAAGGTCTGGCCAAAGGCGAAGGAGTGTCTGTCTCTAGTTGTGGAGTCACCTCAACTTCTATATTGTCCCTGAGGGCCTGACCCTGTCTGACTGCCTATAATATTTCTATCTAATTCAGCTGCCTACAACACAGCCATATTCCAAGCACATGAGGTTCTGAGGGTCATTATAAATCTAAACCATAACACTCTCATTTCTAGATTAAAACACAAACTCTTACACCATCTTCTACATTGAAGTCAAAGTGATCTGGGCTTGCTTTCTAGGATCCAGCATAGTCCAGTAGCAGGACCCAGAACTACTCACTAAACATTTATTATTTCTTGTTTTGCTCATTTACTGCGGGATTATTTCATGCATGTAGTGCCTGGCAAATAGAAAGGATTTAATATTGAAAAGAGAAGGCATTTAAAATACCACATTAACTTTCCATACAATGTGATATAAGCAGTTACACAATTTTGACACAGATATTTGGAAATTCAAGGAAATACATAATTGTAGCCTGTCAAGAATATGGTTTTTGGCCCAGTCTCTCATTTTCAAGTACTACTCTTGAGAGAATGACAGTAACTGAGTTTACACCCGGAGCAGTACATATCAAAAAGACAAGAGTGACATGCATTCCAAACATAGATTTAGCATTACATTGTGCTATAATCAATATGCTGAACCTTTTGAAGGTTCTCAAGACCAATATCTGATTCATCCTGTGTACATAATGATGGTCAGAAAATATCATTTCCAAGCTAAGTCAAAGATATTTGATACTCAGAAAGCCAGTGATGATAAGTTCAAGTACCTATGTTATAGAGTAATAGTATCAAAAGCTTTTCTGCTGGAGGGTTAAGAATGTAAGTTAACAGACCAAAAATTGGAGAAAAAGAAGGGCTATAAGGATAGCCAATATTTTGGCCCTAGCCCTTCAAGGTCAATAAAGACCCAGGATATAAGGGAACCTGTGCTGTAATATCCTATAACTCAGAGGTGTCCCAAATTTCCTGGTCAAGGAGATTATGGGACCT
>PVJA010033983.1:0-22903 GCA_004027025.1 Myocastor coypus | reverse complement strand
ATACCTAATAATGAAATTTGAATTCACTCTTGAAGCAATAAAAGTAATACGAAAGAGGGTCAGCAAGATAGCTCAACAGATAAAGTGCCTGCT
The DNA here is from genome assembly GCA_004027025.1 of Myocastor coypus. NCBI lineage: Eukaryota > Metazoa > Chordata > Mammalia > Rodentia > Myocastoridae > Myocastor > Myocastor coypus. The sequence continues at coordinate 22,810 of PVJA010033983.1, read as the reverse complement.
TAAGCAAGCACAAGGACAAAGGTTTGATCTCTGATCTGGCATGTGACACCAGGCAGCCAGGACCAAGTCTGGGTGTGGTGATGCACAACTGTAATTAATCCCAGCGCTGTACAGGCTGAAAACAGAAGGATCGCTAGGAGTCCGAGCTGCATAGTGAGATGCTGTACCAAACATATAAAATGAAAATAATAATAGCAGTATGAAAAAATTTAAATGAAAATTTAAAGCAAAAGTGTGCAAAAATGAAACAAACATTACTATATAGCATTAATTCAAAATCTATTTTTTGCCTCTTTGAGACAGGGAATCACTACATAGTTCAGGTTGACCTTGAACTCACTTTGTAGCAAAGGAAGGGCTCAGACTCCTAACAATCCTCCTGACTTAGCCTCCCGAGTTCTGGGGTTACAGGAATGCACCAACACAGCCAACATTCAATTAAAAATCTTGAACATGAAGTGCAGGGTCCTGAGTTCAATCCCCAGTACCAAAAAAAAATGGGCCAGCAAAATGGTTCAGTGGTCCTAAAACTTCTTAGGAAAGTTTAGGCAACCACAAGGACCACAGTTCAATCCCTGGCACCAAATGCTGTGCCAGCTCCACCCTTAGGGCAGGCTGAGCTGGCCATAATAATAAGAAGAAGAGAAGTTTAGGTCAGTTAAAACATAAATTAGTATGATGTAAAATAATACTGGGGAAATCACTTTTCTTCAACGGAAGACATACAGATGAAGTGTCAAACCACAGTAGAAGCCTTTTCTATGGGAAGTTATTCTGGTCACTGGAAAAAGGAACATGAAAGAGAGGCACAGCTGGAGAAGAGACCTATTGGGCCATCTCAGCAGTTCTGAGGCCTGTTGCAATTCAAAACATAATCTGTGATCAGCAGTAGCAGTCACAGCATGTGGGAACTTAAACATCCAGGCCCTACTCCAGGTCTACTGCAAAAGAATCTGCACTTTGACAACTTACTGAGTGATTGCAATGCACATTAATGTTTTTGAAGTATAGTTCTATTTTAGTGATGTTCCTCAAAGGCCTTAAAGCATATTGTCTATGTCACCTCCTTTGTGAACTGTCTCAAACAGGATTTTAATTTTCATCCATCTTTGATCATTATGATATCTGATCTATTTCCCATCACATTGTTCTGGTTACAGATTTATTATCCATGCTATCACATCGATACATTCTCTGGCTTTGTGCCTTAGATAATCAACATATAAGACACTGATGGCATTTACTGTTTGCTTTAAGCTCTTGAGGCTTTACATTTATTTTTGTTTTTCAACAGAGTTTCCAGATTTCTTTCCAGGGATAGGAGTATGAAAAATACGCTTTTTTACTGTATTTAGTTCAGGATCTACAGGGTCTCACGATACAGATTGGGCTCTTAGTGATTCTCCTGTTTTCAGGCTCGTAAACACTGGGATTATAAGTGTGCACCACCACGCCCAGTCTCAATTACTGCCTCAGTAAGTCCCGGGTGCAAGTCCAGAATGGCACAGCTGGGATCGAATCCTGGTCCCTGCATCTAAGCAGGCGCTTTAATCTGTTGAGCTATCTTACTGGCTTAGAAAAATATTCTTGAGCAATGACTAGTGGACTCTATTAAAGCAATAGCCAGTTAGCCCACCTCTACATTCAGTGAGGAGTCCTATTGTGACCCATCACTAGGGATGCAAATACAGATGTCCTGGTGATTATTGGTAATTGAAGAATTAGTAGAGAACAGGGTTTAGAAGCATGGAAAAAGATAATGAGCAGATTTGGTCATCCCAGGGCTTCCCATGACATTTTCGTCTAAATGATGTTTAGGAAGCCAGAGCCACTTCAAGTCAAGACATGCTTTTAACACTGATACAAGGATTCAACATGCCAAGAGCTTGCCAGAGTTTCCACACTTCTGGGGTTTGCCCAACATCCTGCTTCTTTTCTACAAAATAATACCTTGGACTTAGTGAGCATATTTTGCTGCTCCAGTTTTGTTTTCGCTCCTAGTAACTCAAGTGAAATGGTCAACTCTGAAATGTAAATGGGTGATTTCATCATTTATGTTTGACCAATTAGAAAACTAGAATCAGTGAGGTTGATCACAATGGGATTAGGCAGCAGAGCCTGTCCTTAACCTTAAATTTCTTCTCCTTATTAGGGATTCAGCCTGTTTTATCAGTCAAGGGTTGTGTTTCACTGAAGATCTCAGAGAACTTAAGCAAATGTCATGGGGTAGAGGGTGTGGTAGAAACAGATTGAAATGGCAGAGCATTGAATGCTAAATATTTTGTATAACTTCAATTAAAAAGTAGATTGGGGGACTAGGGAGATAGCTCCATGGCACAAATGCCTGCCTAGCAATTGCAAGGTCGTGAGTTTGAACCCTGGTCCCACAAATAAATAAATAAATAAATAAATAAATAAATAAATAAATATAAAAAAGAAAAGAAATCTGATTAAAAGTAATGAAACTAAGAAACAGAAGCCATTGACATCAAAGCAAAGAGGTGAAGGAAGAGAACAGCATCAGGAGGGGAGCAACAGGGTAACATACTGTTTGTCTCCTATTGATCTCTGTGATGTGTGGATTATAGTGATAACAGTTGCCTGCACTACTTTTCAGAGATTTGAGGGCACCTGGATGTACGACTTCATGCACTCAGGAAGCCCAAAATTCCTTCCTCAGATTATGCTACCGCCACCATTTTCTGGACGTGTGTCCTATGAAGACCACTGACCAGATCACCTACAATGCTCTTTCACCTTGCTTCTTTATCACATAAATATGCCTAAAATCTACCTCTATGGAGGTGAATTGGAGATCACCCACTTCCACACTTGGCCATTTTTTAACAAACTTTTTCTTTTGTAAAATTCATTGTCTCAGTGATTGGCGTATTTTGTAGCAGGCAAAAAAGCCTGGTTTAATAAGAGGTCAGTGAGTAGGTGCAAGAAGTCTGTGCTACTAGGGTAGAGACAAGAGAAAGATCAGAGGACCTGAAACTTCAGCCCTCAGAGTTCATGAAGAAAGGGGGATCCAGGAACTGCTTGGAAGACCTAAGCAATGAAGGGCAAAATTTTAGGTAGACATCCAACAGAGTTACATTTGCCTTTATCATTGTCTTTTTTTCCTTGAGATCACCTTGCTCCAGGGTTGTCTAGTCTGAGGAATTTGGGTTACAAAAATTGGATAAGCACAGTTTCTATCCATAAGAGAGTTGTGATGTAGTGGGGAGATAAATATAAACATTACTATTTGCAAAGCTGTGTGTTGAGTGCTGTAATAGATTGTGTGTACGTCTGAATACTTATGTAAGATACTATGGAGACTGATTTTTAAGATATCTGATAAATAATACTGTTAACGCTACTAAATCTGATATATCAAAATTTCAGCAAAGGCCATACTACCAACAAATTATATGTAGAGGTTCTTCGGGAGAAGGAAGTGAAGAAAAAGATTTGCTTCCTTCCTGGGTAGCTGTGAGACATAGATGAATCATCTTGCCACAAGAGCTGAGATATGAATGAGAATGAGAATTGAGCAAGCAAAGAAACTTGGAGCCATAGGCATCAGAAGAAATGTAAACCCTCAAAGACATCAATGATACCGGTAGGCTCTCCCGTGTCTTGGGATGGGGATCAAAAGCATAGTGTAATTCCCATTGCTGTTTGGGTCCCATTTACTTACCTTTGCTTAGAATCACAACCTTTTTAAGGACTATTATCTTGGTTTCTCAAAAGTAAGTCCCAGTTTTCCTGGGCTCATGTCTCTCCTGGCACCTCCCACTTCTAAATGCGTTTTCCTATTGCACTCACTTTTTCTTTAGTATAAAACAGAGTAGAAGCCTACTAAATAACATAAAATTCGATGGCTTGCATAATGAATGATATTTATTGCCTTTAAATACACTTAAATATGAAATGTTAGACTGTAGTTCATTAAATTTGAGCACTACAAGCTGGACAGGAATTAGAAAGTCAGTACTGATCACACAAGTGAAATTATGCATAAAAAGGAATCAGAAGAATGCGTCAGAGTCCCTCTTAGCAAAGGACTCAGAGACTGCAGTTTTCCTCATTCGCTCTGAGTAATAAGTCACACGACCCCTGTCATTCCAGAGGAACAGATCCTTCTCATCCCCCAAAATATGGGTTCCAAAGATTCCTTCCTCTCCACTTTCTGTTGTGCAAAGAGGCATCTGAAGCTACATCTGTCGATGAATCAGGAAATATCAACTGGTGTTGGATGGAAGGTTGGTCTGTATTCATTGTAGCACTACAGAAAAAAAGTTATTTTGTTACTTAAAGAGAAAGAAACAGTGACAACAACCTGAAAAAACAATATGTTGCTTAAAATCATAGGAATGAGGAGCTTGAAACAAATGTGAATCAAGGATTCTCTTGACTGTGGAGCTCTTGTGTGGCCTTTTTCTCCTTTGGAAAGCGGCAGTGCTTTGTACAAGCTGGTTTTTCACTTGCACATGTTCTGGTATGAAAAGGGCATCTGTCTTCACAGCTGTCACAAAAGAAAGTGAAAATGAGACTTTAGAACTCAGAGGAATAACCGTTGATTAAGTTTTTAAAGGAAATTTTCAAGATGTATGTTTAAAATGTCAATATAAAACCTTGAGTAGAGATTCAAAATCTATCAAAGCTCAATCAACAGTCTCTAAGTGCTCTATTCATCAATAAACTTCTCGCTTATATTAAGTGATGTCTTCATCAAAGAAAAAGCAAACATATACAGACATTCGCAGTGAGAGATGCAATCAGAGTTTGCTGATCTGAACCGCCACCCCTCCAAAATGGTTTAAATCTGACCAATTCAGTTTTTGCTTAAGAATAATTAATTCATGATAGCAGACTGGATTTCCATAATTTATGATTCGTCTTCCTTCTATGTACTTACTTTCACTTATTCCTCAGTTGTCAAATGTCTATTTTTTTTTTTTGGTTAATATAGGGACTTGGGCACTGAGAAAAAAATAGCTTAATAAAGAATCCCTTGAAATGAAAATGGCATTTCCATTAACTATCAACAAGCAAAGATAAAAGTGGAAAAGGCATTGACCTGCAGGTGTCCGGGTGAAATATCTTGTGCTTCTCGCAACAACTCTCCAGACTTTCTTTGCATTCAAAGCAACTGCAGTTTTCTGGGTGCTGGATTAGATCTCTGGGACATGGTGTTTTACAGACACACTCACAGCGATCTTCATCAAACTTCATGTGGGGCCCACAGAGAGCCGGTTCCTGGAGATGAGACATGTCTGAACAGAAACACAAAAGTGTTGGCTGAGTAGCTTAACTTCTCTTGGATAACGTGGTCACCAATGTTGGGTGGAAATTATGTACCACCCTAATATAGCCTGGATTCATAAGAGCTCCTTTCCTATACATTTGCACCTTAATGTTTGCAGAGGGATGCCAGAGATTTACCAAGACAAATTCTGTGCAAGAAAAACACAGAATTCTTGTATTTCCTTAGGACCGTGATTACCAAAGAATCATCATCTGATTAATTCTAAGATGGTTTTAGATATTTTTTAGACTGACAATTGCTGAAAATGCACTTTCACACCAAGCATTAATGCTAAAATTAGGGTATCTAGCACTATAAGCCTAGTTATCCTGAAGGATTTTTTTATTTTTTAAAATTAAAATCAGAGATACCCAGAAGTGTTGAAATTGCAAAAATATACCTCAAACTCCAACAAGGTGGCAACAGTGATATAGGTCTTTAAGGTAGATCATTACACTGCTATAAGAGAACCAGTCACGTTGATGAACTTGGATTCCCAAGGTATTAGTCGAAGATACACTCAGCCAAAGAGGGCTCTGAGAAGTCTTCAACACTGTCAGCTGAGAAATACTTCCAGAAAGTGAGCAAAACAATCAGACAACTCCTACTTCATGTCTAATCCTAACTAGTACATTGGAAAACATTGCAAAAAATAATGAGACAGAAACTATGGGAAAACTTGGCCTTGCCATTTTGCCATTCTCAAAAGCCTTGGAAGAAAACACATGCTTCTTCTCCAAAGCTGCTTCTTTCCCAATTTAGCTCATTTAGGAAATGGCACATCATTCTATATTCTGCTAGTCATCTTTTCCCTCTAATATCTTTCCCAGTGTCTTCCAGTTAGGCTGAGTACCTCATCCTTGTGCATATTTCCATTTTGTCTCCTGTTGTTTCTTGCACTGATTACATTAGTCTGTTTACTCCTGTTTTTCCTCTTAAGTAAAACACCCTGAAGGCTAGGAGCCAGGTGTTTTTGTTCTGGCATAAAATAGGCACTCAATAAACATCTGCTGGATGCATTTGATACAATAAGAAGGATACTGAAGCGCCTAATGTGTGTAGATTCTTAAGGATCCTGTTCAGTATTTTTAAGATGAGGTTAAACCATACCATGTTCTTGCCAATATCTAACCATTAATAACAGACCAAAATAGCGATCTCATTATCATTTAATCTCATGATTTTGATTGATGTGTAGCTGATGATGTTTTAGAAATTATGTGGAATGGATATCTGGGAAGACTTCATTCTGAGTTTCATCAAGAGGATAAAGGTGAGCATTGGAAACCATACACCAGTGAAGCAAATGTCACTTTCAGGTAAGATGAGACTAACTCATTAAAAGCAAAATCTCTTAACAGATTTGCATTTGATCACTAGGTGGCGGCAGAAATCCACCCAGAATACTTTATGCAGGAATAACTTTATTCTTGGACAGCATGGCTGAGCAGACGTGGTGAACCTCTAGCATGTGTATAGCAGCTGGCTGTTATCATTAAAATTTCTAAAAGGTTCGCTTTCCGGGTCTAAGGGAAACAGTCACCAAAGCATTTGTTTATCTTCAATAAGTTACGTGACACAAGCGGTCCTTACATCCATCTGGGCAAGTTAAAAGGAATAGAGACCAGAGTCAGGCAAACTGGTTACGATAGCAACTTATTGCAAGTGATTCACTGAATATTGAAGTTGATGGTGGGTAACGAGGGTTTTCTACCCTTGTTCCAGGTATCAATCTGAACAATAAACTGATGTAATTTAAAAAAAATAAGTTGTTGAAATTTGGAATAGAAGAGGTATATCAAATACTTTACAGAATTGTGGAAACCCCCCCCCAGGTTTTCTCTTGCTTTTTGTTTGTCTTAGCAATTTAGAAAAAAGACCTGAATCTAATATGTAACTTAATTGAATTTGGGTTCATTAATCCAACAAGCACTCATTTGATGAAGAGAAGCCATCACAGAAAAGGCAACAACTGGCTTAACAGTTGCATAGATGTGTAGTGAACAGTAAGAATGGTACATGTCATTATAAGTTTGTTGGAACCATTGGAGAAATGAAGGTGAATTTGGCCACGTCAGGGAGTTATGGGAGATGAAAATTACAAGTGAAATTGATCGAGTCTTTCCATGCCTCACACTTCCATCATTGCTACAAATTAATATATATGTTCATGCTCTGGGCTGCCCGTTGAGGAAGCTCTAGGCCACAAGTGGCTACTAAACATGAAATGGAGAGTTGGAGTTGTGATGTGCTGAAAGAGAAAGTACAAGTTCAATTCAAATGTGGAGCACAAGAAATGTAGGTTATCTTATTAGTAAGTTTTATATTGATTGTAAGTTAAAACAATACTATCTTGATCTATTTTTTTTAAATACAAACCTGATAAAATTTGCCTTACATACTTCTAACATTTATTTGCCCTTTTTTTTTCTTGTGGGACCAGGGTTTGAACTCACGACCTTGCACTTGCCAGGCAGGCACTTGTGCCACGGAGCTATCTCCCTAGCTATTTCTAAAATTTAAATGTGAGCAATATAAAGCATAAGTTACATGTATGACTCTCATGATATTCCATTGGATAGTCTGCTCTGGAACAAGAAAGATTTAAATTCAATATAGTGACAAGAATGGGTACACTCAAGAATGGCACCACCTTGGTAGGTGAAGAATTTCCTCGTAACTGATGTATATTCCAGCACAGGGTGGAGAGGGCTATACAGGACATTCCACATTTGTATGATCATCTGAAATAAAACAACTTTATAGTTTACTTCCCACCCTGTGTTGAAATTTCCTGAAAATAGAGAACGATAGGATGTAGGTTGCTCTTTACAATTTCTGAGATGGATTTCTTCATGTCTTATTCTTACTATTCATTCTTTAATATCAATCTATAAACAAAATTTAAATAATGTTGCTCCTTATCATGTTTTTCCCCATGAGACTATTTCATATTTTCCAGGAAATAAATTTTAAAAGCATTCATGTTCAGCACCAAAAACTATACCACTGTGGATAGCTTTGGAGCCAGGGCAAGAGCCCATCCCATTGTCTTCCCAACTGTTAGTAGCACACTAGCCATGTTTTGCCCTTATTTTACTCTAGCTCCAGGAAATTCTCCTGTACTTCCCATTTGCTTTCAAATTATTGGCATGTTTTCATATGATGAAGCTGAAGAAAACCAAGTTCAAAATTGTTTTGTAACCCTGTGAATCTTTTATACGAACAAATTAGGAAACTGTAATTGATTAGTGTTTAGTTCTGAAACACTTTGGTTTTCATTCATGTTTAGCATTTTCATTCTAAATTATGACCTTGAGGATGCTTTAATCATAATGAGGTTTTCTTTGAGATCAAAAAGCACAATGATGCATTAGCTGACTTACTATATGTTCACAGTGTAGACCACTCTATAATCTGACTGTTTCCACCACTCTGAACTGTGTGACCTTGACGAAATTGCTAAACATCTTGGAGAACCAATTTTGTGATTACTAAATTAAGATAATAATAGGGTTGTTGAGGATAAATAAGGTAATATACCTAAAAGATTATGCATTCCTCGGTCACAGTAAGTACTCAATCATTTCATATCTATTTTGTTATTTTATAATTTCTATTATTATTTCACTACTGCTATCATTACCTTCCGTTTCAGCCAGTGGATTTTCCTCCTGTAAAACACATTTACATTTGTTGCTGTCCCATAGCATATCAATAGGACAAAGTTTCTTGGAATGGGGACAGCTAGGAAAAGAAAACAATGAACCAATTGTAAAAGTTTTAAAGAGTAACCATAATTTTAGAACATTAAATGTATGAGAGAATAGCTAAGATTCCAAATTTTTTTTGTTTTTAAAATTGTACTTATAAGATGAAAGGTATTCAACCGTGGTTGTTATATTGCATATTGCTTTTTTCAGTGGAGTTGCTCAGATTATAGATATTAATATATAAAATTGGTCAAGGTAAAAAATTTAAACAGTAACTGCTATCTTCAAGAAACTGGTAGAGACTAATAGTGCAATTTTTGGGGTTGTAGAGATAGCTCGGGGGCACAAATAGCTGTATGGCAAGTGCAAGATCCTGAATTCAATCGCCAGTTCCACACACACAAAAAAAATAGTACAATTATCTTAGCTTTCCTGTGTATATATCTACACGATTTTCCCCTTTGTTTTAAAAACACGTGTATAGTTTCTAATGTGCTATTGAAAGGAAGAGTTCATGTGCAGTTGTTTGATTCATCTTGCATGCCTACATGTGGTAATCTGAGCAACAACTCAGATGATATAAATGTATAACAACCACTGTTAATTTTCTATTCCTATTTTGAAATACCATACCATTTTAATTTTACATTGTTTTTATCTGCATCCTGGTTATTTTCTTGTCTTTAAAATAAAAACCATGTTGCAGTTATGTCAGAAGAACAAGTGGGATCTTCTGTATTGTATCATATAGAGTCTGTGATTAGTAAAAATGGACTCTAGATTTCAAAATTCTAACAGCACAGTTCAAATGTTCTCACCACAAAATGTAGTTATATGTGAGTAGTTAATATTTTAAGATGCTTAATTACGCATATGAACTGTGTCTTATTAGATTAAAATTCTGTTAGTATAAATGTTCTGTTGGGAAACATTCGGAAACCAAACTGCAATTTAGGAAAATTATTAATCTCTTTAAAAATGAGTGATAAAATTACACAAATTACAGCTGTCAACAGTTTAGTTAGAAAAATCAAATATTGTTCTAAGAGTGGATTTAAGATTCTTTCCTTTAAAGTAGAGATGAGAACTTAAGCCTGGGCAACAGGACTATCTTATAAACAAATTGTCTGCTTTATAAACTTGTTTTTCTGTGGGGGAGCTGTCTATTTTCTGGATTTAGTGTTACTAACATGTAATCACAAGCTGGCTCATCCACTCTACACTCCCATGCCACCTTTATTGCATTATTCAGTGTTTGGAATTTGTCCTTTCTCTATGTTTAATTATTTTTCTCTATATTCATTTCTTTTTTCCTTTCCATAATCTTTACCTTTGACTTCAGAATACATCACCTCATAATCTGTCTTATAAAGAATCATGGAAATGATCTCAGTAAAATTTTAAAGCCAAGTTAATTTGAATTCATTTTGATTTTCAATGAGAATTTTCCAGTTGTTTATCTTTAGGGAGAAAAGTTAGAAAGGTGACTTTTAGTTATATAGTCATATATAACTAGTTTTATATAGTTATATAAGCCGGGCGTCGTGGCACACACCTGTAATCCCAGCACTAGGGAGGCTGAGGCAGGAGAATTAGTGCAAGTTTGAGACCAGCCTGAGTTACACAAGTGAGCTCAAGGCCAGCCTCAACGGCATAGCAAGACCCTGTCTCAAAAAGACAAATATATATATATATATATATATATATATATATATATATATATATAACTAATATACTGATAGTTCCTTCCTTTCCCAGTGATTCTAAAAATACTTCTAATACGTCTTTCTTCTCATTTCAACACACAAACGTACATGGCCTGAAATGGGACTTATTTAATGTTTCTTAAATTGGAGGCTGAAGCCATTGCACCTCCTATATTAAGAAGGTTAAAATAACAAAGGTGTCTTACAATACACATAGTGGGTTCATCATCAGAATTCATCATCACTGAGCTTTTTCGTGCTTTCACAATATACATTTAACACTTAAAAGTGTTTGATAAAACAGTTATTAGTAGATTTGAATTTGAAAGTTAAAAACAAAGTGGTGACTATAATTAAGAAACTATCCTCAGAAAAGCACTCAGGCAAAAGGTAAGAACAAGTATAACAGTGTGAGAAATACTTACGGATCTTCCTCCGAGATCTGGATGGATCTTCTAATGATTGAATATGAATGCTGGGGGGCTGTGGGCAGGCACTTACAACCTGTATGGTTGGCAACTTTCACAGACACTAATTCAGGTACTGATGTCAAAGGCACTGATATTTCAAAGAGCTATATGAGAAAAAAAAAAAAAAGGAACCATAGTGAACACAGAGATTATTTTATATTATGTCTTATTTTTAAATACTTCCACAATCTGAATGTTTCCCCTTGTCATTCAGAGTGACATTAGAAAATTTATTCATTAAGGGCTGGCGAGATAGCTCAGGTGTCTAAAGCACCTGCTTAGGCAAACTTAGGCTACCACAGGGACCACGGTTTGATCCCCAGCACCACATGTTGAGCTAGGCTTACCCCCAGGACAGGCTGAGCTGGCCATAACATCAGTACATACATACATACATACATACATACGTAAAATGAAAAAAAAAAAAAAAGAAAAGTTACTCATTAAGAGTGAAACTATTGGACTTGCCAAATAACTCAGTGGATTAAAGCGCCTGCAAGCAGGTACAGGGGCTGGGGGTTCAAGCCCCAAGGCTGCAGTGCCAGCCCCACTCCTGTAGGCTGCTGATACAGCAATAGAGTCTGGGCGTGGTGGTGCACACCTGTAATCCCAGCTCGTGGGAAGTTGTAAACAGGAAAATCACTAGGAGTCTCATCTAGTAGTGAGATTCTGAACACCCTGTAGCCCCTTCCCTAAAATAAAAAAAAAGAATGAAACTATTCATGCCAAGGGTCCGTAGAATGCTAGGCTGGCACTCAAGAGACAAGGTGCCTGTGTGGATTTATGAACAGTCTACTTTTTTAATCTTTTTTCAAACTCCTAACTTTGTGCCATTGGTTTCTCCATAAAATTCTCACGTTTGTCCCTGGTCTTACTTTCAATTTGGGTATAAATTGTAATGATTAAAACTATGGAAGCCTTTTGGGATCTTGGTGAGTTGAATTATTATTCAAACTACCAGTCCCTCCTTACATCAACTCAATTGAATAAACACACTTTCCTGCCTGTCAGCTTTGAGCTTGGTAGTGTCACTTGCTTTAGGCAATGTGATGTTAACAGACATGAAACAAGTACAAACTGGAACTGAGCATGCTTTGTGGGATTTGTTTTCTCCTGTCTGTTCTGTAGTCATGGAGAGAAAATTATCTGCAAAACTTTCTGGTCCAAAGGATGAGAAACACAGGAAGCAGACCTGGATGTACAAGTCAAGCTCAGCTGGGCCAACACTGAAGTTCTGAACATCAGATGCAGGACTGAAATAACTCGTTGTTTGAAAACAGAGTTTTAGGACATTTGTTGCATAACATTGTGTATTAACAGTTGATATGAGATCATCATGCCTCCAAAGTATAGCTAGCATGTACATCATTTTTGCTATGCTTCTACATGCCAGGTCCTGTTACATGCACCTGTATGAGTATGTGATTTACCTCTTACAAACACTATGGAGTGGGTTTCTTATTATCCTCATCCAGATGAAGAATCAAATGGACAGAAATTATGTAACTTTATAGAGTGGTTTGATGATATGTGGATGAACTTGAGTGTGGAAAGTGTTCCATTCATCATTCCGTGGGGTCCAGATTAGAATATTGGTTTATCACTTTGCTTATAAGAGTTAGCTCACCACATAGCTGACTTTGGGGTGAGAGGTAGATTTTTAAAAGCGATACTAAAATGTCCACATAAGTATGTTTAGAAAGAAAAGCTGCTGTACACTTACACTTAAGTACATTCTTCAAAACTAATCATTTGTTGAGTATATCAGTCAAAGTGAAGTTTTCAGCTATCTACTAAGTGGAAACAATTCATTAAGACTGTATTTATTCTGATTTCTCAACATGCAGGGGAGCTTCCATGAGACTAAGTAAGGGTGCATTTAGAGTGTTTACTTTGCATAACCTTTGTCTTCTTGCACAACTCTTCAGCTCCACTCTAGGGAACAACATGATCATCAACTAAGCTTTCTTTCATTATGAAAGTTTTGTTTTACTAACACTTGACACTTAGCCACACTTACGTCATTCTTTTTCTAATCGTAAATAACAGAGGTCAGAATATTCACAAGTTTAGAGTAGTAAATGCTTTAATTTGTTTTGTTTCCTTTTTTCAATTGTTTCCTTTTGTCTTCTTAATTTCTTTTTTTTTTTTAATTTATGTATTTAGTACAGGGTCTACAGGGTCTCACAATGTACATAGGACTAGTAGTGATCTTCCTGATTTCAGTTCCTCAAGCGCTGGGTTTTATAGGTGCTTACCACCAGGCCCAATCTTAGTCCTGCCTCAGCGCACCCTAAAGGGCCGGGCCAACATTGCAGGCCAGGAATCAAACTCCAGCCTCTTGTGTGCCTAAGCATGTGCCTTAATCCACTGAGCTATCTGGCCAGCCTTTGCCTTTTCAATTTCTTATACATTTCTTCCTTCTTCCAATTTTACACACATGTCTCTGGTAATATAAATAACTGGCTGGAAGATAACATTATGTATTACCAAAAATACTGAGAAATTAATATTACTTTGTTAAGTGAAAATCTGTATCATTTGTAATTGTTTCTGTTTTAATTGTAATTTATAATCTCTTTTAAGAAATAAAAACTGATAAAAGGATTTAGAAAGAAACTTTGGCTTAAAAGGTATTTTGGATGGTGAGGGAAAAAAATTAAAGATTTATTAGTAAAATATATCACTATGAAGAAAATTACCCAACATGGGTATATTTGGCACATTTGCAATTTTATTGAACTACTTTCTAGCATGAGGAGACTAGATTATGCAGGTAAAGATGACAAATTAAATGAATAGATCAATATATGGTTGATTTGCAATATAACGCAAAAGGAATGCAGTTTTACCCACAGCTGTTTTTGTTTTCACTTTTGGGGGCAGTGCTGGGGATTAAACCCAGAACCTTCATTGTGAGCTACAACCTCTATACTTTGTTTTTGTTTTTGTTTTTGTTTTTGTTTTTGAGAAGGGACCTGCTGATTTGTTGAATTGGCTGGGCTGAAGCTTGAGAATTGATGATTTGGCTGCCTTAGCCTCTCTGAATGGCCAGTGATTTGCAGTTTTTTAGTAATGTTTTCAGAAGTTCGTATTCTGGCTTTGCCATGCAACATTTACTACATATTACAACAATGTGTTAGCCACAGAGAGGAATACTCATGCACTGGATGAAGGCGACTCAGTCCTTCTCTCCCCCAGAGTTGCTATCTTCCCTCCCAAGCTATGTGCTCTACATCACAAGCCTCCATGGATTGCTTCTCCAGGCCTCTTGCCTCTCCCAGCGCCTGTCCCACTGCCTACAGACTGAGGGAAATTGGGCCACACCCTTCTCAGGCCTTGTAAATTTAAGGACAGGAATAGCTCCCCCAACTTGCTAGTTGCTGGGGTCTCACCATCCCTTCCTCCTCTCTCCAGCTCGGTCTATACAGTGCATTACACTTCCCTCAGTCGTGCTCTTTCAGCAGCACAGAACCTAGCAGGTACACAAGTCCTTCATTCCTTTTAACATCCTATTATAGTAACTTCCATGTGTCTTTTGGATTCTTGACATTATAGCAGCAGAGAGACTAATGAGCCCAGACTCCGCAGGCTGACAGATTGGCCTTAGCATCTAAGTGGTGCTATTTGCCAACTGTGCAACTTTGGATACATAAGTTATCTCTCTGAGCCTGTTTCTTCCCCTACAAAAGAGGTTAGGATGCTTTGTTAGTTTGGGATTGAGATGATGGACACAAGGCTTTGGCCATTGTGTTAGTTTGGGATTGAGATGATGGACACAAGGTCTTGGCCACTGTGTTTGGCAATAAGGTCGATGGTATCTACCAATGCCACCATTACCAGAGCATTGGAGATGGTACAACTATTGAGGTCTTCATACCTGTTTGGAAACATAGGAGGTGCTCGTGTTGGCACAGAGGAGACCCTCTTCATTGCAGCAGCCACCACATCGAAGCACAGTCACGCAGGGCGGCTTGAAGAATGTGTTCGTAGTCCTCCCCAGTTCGCTGGCCACTTCGACACATGTCTCTCGGGGCATGCACTGGGTTCTTTGCCACTCCTCATCTATAACTACAGAAAGGAAGCCCAAGGGGGTCAGTAGACAGAATAGCCCTGGCATGTGTCCCTGTGGCAGGCTGCTTGACGTAGGCATTTTTAAGCCTTTTACTGAAGTCATTTTGACAAGCTTTTCTCCCCCCAGCTACTGGGGCTGGATCCCAGGATCTTACACATGTTACGCAAGCATGCGACCACAGAGCTGCATCCCGACACCTGTTGATGAGCTCTTTAATCAAAGATTTTTGGAGATTAAAACCAAAGTGTGTATTCTTCCCCCATTTATGCTATACTTGCTTAGAATATTTCACTTCCCTTAGGGAAAGAACATTATGTTCTGTACATAATCATATTAGCTTCATCTGGAGAAGCTGACTAATAAGAAACTGAGTGGAACGATGTAAATAAATAGCATGCAAATGTGATTTAGCAAGTGATTCACAGGATATAGCTGGATAGTGTTTCGGCTACTTGAAGCCAGGTGTGGATAAGTTTTAGCACCATCAAGAAATATGTTTCTGTTTAAGTATCTGTTGTAGGACTTAAACCTGGCAAGCACATGAATGGACATTAAAGTGGAAGCAATCTTTTCTCCAAATCAGTTTTGTCATTTGAAAGTACCCGACACTGATGTTTATACAAAATAATGAAATAAGCCCATTCATATTAATGTTAAGGAGCAATCTTTCAGGCATAGCTAATTTGAGATAAACAAGAAAAAAGAGAAGCCTCTGGGGCTAAAAAATATACATACTTTCTTGTAAAACAGCACTTGATTTTTCTCTAAGAGTTTATTTTTAAAGTTAGATTTTGCCACTGATATTCAATGTCATGTAGCCTCTGGGTGACGGTTTTGTCTATTTTGAGGGAAGATTCCGTTTTACAATAAACAGAACATTGAAATTTTCAGCTTTCCATGAATGAAACTTTTGGCTTCATGTTAGGGGATTGAAAAATTGTTCTCTTTAAGCAGGTGGCTAATAGTATATAGTAATAGAAACTTCCCCATTTTTACCCTATCCTGAAAAATCTGAGTTGATTCCTGCCCAGATTATTCTGAGTTTTCATGTATGTGAACATATTTGTCCCACAAGGGACAGCGAGATCACTGCTTGAAGTACACAGATGTATTGCTTCAGTGCTCACTTTAGTTTCTATTCCCTTAAAATATTTTTTGCATGTTCTTTTTCCTTTGAGACTTTGAACTACAATTTCCCCCATACATTGCTTCTCCTTTATCAAAAATGAAAAGTACAATATTTGCCTGGCTAAGGAACACTGCATATGCTACCTATTTTATCAACTTTTAAAAAATATTCAAAATTTTCTACACTGATATATTTTTTTCAAATTTCTGATCATTAATATTTATATAAAGACTCTGAAGGGTGAAACATGAGAGATACATTACTCAGTTAACTGTTAATAAGAGCACTATTTGATTCACCGCTAGTCATGACATTTTGAGAAGTAAATAATTACCTTAAGAAAATATTCTTCGTTTAAAACTTTACTTAAATGTTGCTTTCCATTTGCTTGCACTTTTTTAAAAACTAAGTACTGAAAGTTGGAGGGGTAAGATTTTTAATCAAAGTTGCAAACACTTTCAAGCAATGTCTCTGACGAAAGGCTTCATAACTGAGCTCTTCTCTACTACCACCTAGGGAATTACTGTGATCCATGAGGGTGAGTTGTAGCAAACTGCAATTAGAGTGACACACTCATTTCATTATTTACTGCTTCACACTCACTAAATCAGATCAGCTAATTTTTCGTGTAGTTAGAAGAGGAATTCTGGAGTCTGAAAAATTCCCTAAATTTTTATGGTTTCCTCCTTAGAAAACAGCAACATCACTGACTTGTAAAAAAGTCCCTCAAGCCAGGCGTGGTGGCGCCTGACTGTAATCCTAGCACTCGGAAAGCTGAGGCAGGAGGATTGGTGTGAGTTCGAGACAAACTTGGGCTACAAAAGTGAGCTCAAGGCCAGCCTGAACTGCATAGCGAGACCCTGTCTCAAAAAGACAAAATACATAAATAAAATAAAAAAATAAAAGCCCCTCAGTTTTGGCTTGATGGCCATACTTCCATTTCCAGAATATATCCAAGCTGACTTCAAGCTTTCAGGTAAGTAATTTGCCTAAGGCCTTTGATCTCCAGAGGAGACTTGACATCTTTATTTTTAGAAAGTTCACGTTAACTCACCATGGAGGAATGACTAGAGCCTCAAATCCTTACCTTGGTTCCCATCATCACAACTCACTAAAACACCACCCTGCACATGAACACAGAGAACCTTCCTCACACTTCTACTCACCGTACTGCTCAAGTGTTATGCACCCCCAAATCTAGGCATAGGTTCCTCTGAAGACAACAGAGGCCTGTGCAATGTCATCACTATTGTCACACATGGGGAACAGAGAAAACTCTGGATAGAAAAACATGATTTTCTCATTTAGTGATCAGTTTAAATTATGCAATATGTAAGTAATCATTTGCTAGATGATCATGTTATTCAAATCTATGATGCTAGATCAACCAAGCCAAACATAGCTTCTTCGGTTCTCTCAACATATCACCAAAAAGTTATCATGCCTAACCAGTGTCCACACAACTTTATTTGGAAAACTTCACTCCTCAAAGCTCAGTACATATATAAAATGTATTTTAATGAGGAATCTCCATACCTTACTAGGAAACGATCACTCTATTTCAAATTACCATCATCCTCCAGTATCCTGAGAGGACTAGTTTCAAGATTCTCCATAGACAGCAAAGTTCTCAGGTACCCAAGAATCTTATTTAAAATGGGGTGATATTTGCACATAACTAACGCATGTCTCTGGATAACTTATTGTACCTAATACAATGTCAGGATTGGAACAATAATTGTTAAATTGGGTTGTTTAGGGAACCATGAGAAGAAAAGAAATCTGTGTATGTTCAATATAGATGCAAGTTTTATTTTTAAATATTTTCCACTCCACAGTTGTCAAATCCACAGGTGCAGGACGAACAGGTCTTGGATGCTCAGATATGTGTTACTTTCTCATCCAGGGTTCTCATTTTCTAGTATATTTTCCTTTCAATATTATCCTACTACAGCCAGTATCTATTATTATGACCCAGCTTCCAATGTATAATTTTCACTGTTACTAAAACTCACAGAATTTGCAGAAATAAAGTTGTACCAAATCCATTGGTTCTTTATCAATATATATGTGGCAGCAGAATGCTTCTTGTTGATCAAGTCCTGTGTTGTTTATTTCTTAAGTAAACACAGTGCTTTGTGTGTGTGTTAAGAATGATCTTTCTGGGTTTGTTTTGCCCTCATATCCCTGAGTTCAATTTATTCCTATATTTTGAAATCTTCTTTTTTATTAGTTTTAGTTCTGAAAATCCTATTGAATATATTTTCTGTGGAGCAAAAACTTCTTTTAAAAATCAGGATTCTCTGTTAAACCAAAGCTGTAGAAACAGAGACTCTCTCTAATTCTGCCAGAGACATGTGCCTGCCTTGCCCAGTCTCTTGGAAGAAGCTGGGACATTTGTCATGATCTGATAAAAAGAAAGAGTTTGCATCTAGCCCCCCACACCTACCTTTCAGTGTTTCAATGTCATAGTAAGTTGCAGCAAACCTGGTGGAGCGATGGGATGCTGAGCGAGAGTCCATACTGGAGAAACTTTTCAGCTTCAGCCGGCATCTCCACAGCTTCCAGTCCTCAGAGTGCGTGATTCGCAGTAGTTCTTCCAAACTTGAAGCAGCCCTAATCTGCTGTTCAGACCATTCTATCATGGACCGAGATAATTGCTTAAAAGAAACCCCAGTGAAAAGCAAGTTACTAAATTTGACTCGATAGTTTTCATTTCTAATACTTAGAAATGTAAATAGATCTACACAGAAATTAGAATGATTACTCAAATATACCGCAATTCTTAGGTAAAATAACAACTAGTATGTTCCATCCACATTTTGCTTAATTTATGGTTGAATCACAGGATATACTTTTTTCTGGGTTCTCATAACATTTCTAAAGGATACTGTAGCAGATTCAACAGTTGGGTTCAAATGCTATGTCCATGCTCTAGCCCCAGAACCTGTGAATGATGTTTTATTTGGGAAAAGGATGCAGGATGAAGGATGAAGGATGTTGAGATGAGATTATCCATTAAATATAATTACCCTAAATCTAATGACCAAAATCGTTTTGTAAGAGACAGAGGAGGAGTCACCAATAAAGAGGAGTAAATTAGAAGAAGATAAAAGCGAAAGTTAACTTACAAAGCAAGAAGCCAATGTTCACCTGGAGTAACAGGGGCTATAAGAAACAAGTAAATTACTCTCTCTGAGTTTCATACCTTGACTGTGGCTTTTTTTCCTGTTATTTTGAACCACAACAATTGATGTGATTTGTTCCACCAGCCCTAACAACGTAATGCAAATTGTTATATGCTACTTTTGTGATGGTGACAAGGGATAATGTCTCCATTTCTATTATTCAGTTGGGAAATTTATCTGCAAAGTCCTGGGAACCCAACCCATATCATGCAAGAAAGAAAAATTCTGGACCCTAGTAACTAGAATTCTCCATGTCCTTTTTTTTTCTTTTAAAACATTGGTTCTGGAGGCTGGGGAGATAGCTTTATGGCACAAGTGCCTGCCTGGTAAGTGCAAGGTTGTAAGTTCCAATCATTAATTCTTCAATTGTGTAGCCTAGAGTTTGTTTTTAATTTTAATAATCATATTTATGATTTCATTTATTTGTACTTCATTTCTTTTTTTTTTTTTTGTTGAGACAGGGTCTCGCTGTACAGTTCAGGCTGGCCTTGAGCTCAGTTTTGTAGCCCAGGCTGGTCTCGAACTCTCACCGATCCTCCCGCCTCAGCCTCCCGAGTGCTGGGATTACAGGCGTGCGCCACCACGCCCGGCTTTTCTTTCATTTCTAAATGTCTCAATTTGTTCGTATTTTCTGAATAACATTCCTTTTTTACACCTTTGCAGCTCCTAAGTATACCTATTTTAAGTATTTTCTCTAAATTATTTTATATTTTAAGCTTAAAGATACTGTGAAAGATCTATTACCTCAATTATAAATTATATTGCTGTATTCTCAGTAATAACTACCTCTACATACTTCGGAATTTAGTAATTTAATCTTCACTGGGAGATTCTTTTTCCTCATCATTTAGAAATTATGTGGTAGTATCCTCCTGACCACATGGGATCTGAATTCATAATCTTGCTGAGTATTTATATGGGCTAGCTCAGTTCAAATTCAGACTGCAAGGAAGCACGTACCCTTTTCCTCTTCTGCCTCTCTAGTTAAGCAGCTTCATGGGAAATGCAACTCCAATCAACAATGAACAAGAACTGTTCCTTCTTTTTTATGGATCTGACACAGTCCATCCATGGATCTCACTGTCTACTATAGCTGAAGTGTTGATGGCCTCTGGCTCCTTGGTTCACATCCAGTCCTGTGCCTGCACCACTGTGGTGTGAGGGCCGGTCCCACAAGTGCTTTTCATACACAGAAGTTTAAATTCATTTACTGTATTTGATTTTCTCTAGACTAAGCAAACCTCTCAAAACACAAATCCACAAAGTCATCTTGTTTGGAAATCCGTGTGTGTGTGTGTGTGTGTGTGTGTGTGTGTGTGTGTGTATTCTCAGTCACGTTGGGAGAACTTTGAACCTGTTTCTAAACTGAAGAAAAGGGCCAACGGAGGTTAGGAAGAAGCTGAAGACATGCAGGTGAGATCAAGAAGGGATCAAGAGGGTTGAACATGACAACAATTTCTGCTTTCAGGGGACATGGTTCAACAAACAAGGAGTTGCCCTCTGAAACTGGTGAGCCACAGGTAAATGGGTACATAGCAGAGCTGCCTTAGGAGTAGCTCAGAGAGCTCTGAAGTGTGGCCTCTGCCTCTTTGTCAAGTTTGAATCAAAGCAATTTTCTGGGAGTGAAAAGAGATGGAAACTTTAGGAGCATGGGTGAATTTTGAGGGATGATCAATCAATCAATTTATTTTTATGTGTTTTTTGTTTATATGGTACAAGGTCTCACTACACAGCTCAGATTCATAATGATCCTCCTGATTTCAGCCTCCCCAGTGATGACATTACAGGCCTGCACCACCATGCCTAGTCTCAGTGGTGAGCTCTGCACTCAGGGATGGGGCTGGCATGGAGTGTGGTGCTTGGCATCGAACCCTGGTCCCTGTGCTTGCCTAAGCATGCACTTAGTGCACTGAGCTATCACCAGCCCATGAGCATTGAATTTATGTGGCTTCCCCATTAGAACTTGAGGGGTGAAACTGAATAATTGCTAGTTGTCCTAACAACTCTAAAATGCAGTGACAAGGCTCATTTCTCAAGTTTCATTTTTCACAATTATTCATTTTTACTTTATTTGGATGGCATAGCTACTCCGTGTCCAATGTAATCTTCAAAATAAAATTTCCTGACAACATTGCTTTGGCATGAAAATGATGAAACCAGTCAAATAACTTTTTAAAGGTAATTAAATTGTACTATACGGAGGTAAAATTTCACCAAACAACATCCATATAGACACAGTTATGAGGATCACAGCTCTTCAAATTTCAATTCAGTCTCAGAATTATTTTGAACATCTGCAACAGTGACAACTCAGGAGAAAATGTTAATTCTCTGGATTGAATTAAAATCACTGAATACTTCATATTATTTGCTTCATCGTAAAAATGCAGTTTTATTCAAATGAAGTTGTTCGAGCATACTCTGTCTCATAACTTTAAATATAGTTTTAAAGATCTGGGAAGTTGCAGTCCCTTCCCTGGAAGTGCTACAAACTCAACTGAAGTAGGATCCTGGTAATGAGCTTGTCAGCAGCACATATCTAGGCTCAAGAATGATTGCCATTTGGTTTCAATAGGCTTTTTGCACTGGCTGATTCTTGGATGATCCATTTGATGTTATCAAGTTGGACAAGTGAAAAATGAAAATTAAAGTCATGTGTGTACTGTGTGATGAGATCCTCTACTAAACACACACATTTTAAAAATCATGTATATAATCCCAAATACTTGAAACATTGATTTCAATGCTTTTACTTAGTAATCCTTTATGCAACGAGTTGTTCTTCTATTTTCTGATGTTAGGCTTAATCCAAACTAAAGTAACTGGAAAACAGTCACCAAGAAGTAAGTGCAACAGTTGCCAAATCTGGTTGTTCTTTTATTACAGTGTAAACCTAGTATTATTGATCATTGATGGAAAACTGTTAATTTCACCACTAAACAATAAATTATGGCTGATTTATTGGCTACCACAAGGCACTTTTAAAATTGCAATTGCTTAAAGACTTTGTAACAAGACTTCATCTGCATGTAAAAGTACACTACCCGTAGAATGGACTGATACCTTAGAGACCTGGTGGTGGCAATACTGTTGCTTGGCTGGCTACACTTTGGGGCAGAAGTTCTCAACCTTGTCTTTATCTTGAATTAACCTGGGAAGAAATGCGGAGGGTTGGATCTGATTCTCAGGGATTTGCATTTTATGAGTTTGATTTTTTTTTTTTTTTTTTTTTT
>PVJA010033982.1:0-22902 GCA_004027025.1 Myocastor coypus | reverse complement strand
TTTTTTTTTTTTTTTTTTTTTTTTTTTTTTTTTTTTTTTTTTTTTTTTTTTTTTTTTTTTGTCTTTTTGAGACAGGGTCTCACTATGGAGTTCAGGCTGGCTTTGAGTTCACTTTTGTAGCCCAAACTCACACTGATCCTCCTGCCTCAGCCTCCCAAGTGCTGGGATTACAGGCCTGTGATACCACACCCAGCTCAAAGTATAATATTTAACAACAAGGCAGTGTCAGGAATCCCAGCTCACACCTGATGCTATCACCTAGACAGAAGGGACACCCACCATTCCATTACTTAACAGATACTTACTGAAGCTCTACCCAAGTAGTATTTCTGGTTGCAAACTATAAAAGTTTGCATAACTTAAGCAGAAAGCAAATGCATTAGAATTAAATCTGGTAGCATACAGAATGAACAAGAAGGAAGGTGAGAAAACTCAGCTGCCAATCATGAAGGAGCATGAGAAGAGCAAAATCAGCACGCTGCCTGGTAAACGGGCCCCACTGGCCTGTGGCTTTGCCATAATCCCTCAAGTGCTGCAATCCCAGGGCCATGGGATGGGTGTGATTGCCAGGTTGAGGTCACATACCTTACTCAGCCTGTGAAAGAAAAGGAATACCTGCCCTGTTTTGGCTTCCTTAGTAGGAGCACATACTCTGTCTCGCACGAATACTCACACAACCAGGAATGCCCCCTAAATAAGACTAGGGTTCTTTTTTAATAAGTATCCCAAAACTGGTGAAATCAGTTTTGAGATTAAGCAGCATAGAGGCTTTGGGATAAATACAACACACTTCCCACCATGCCAATGGTCATGATGTACACAGAGCTACTACACTTGAACTGTGTCAGTCATAGAACCCTAGAGGTGCATTGTACCACAGAAATGACTCCCAGGTCACATAGGACCAACTATGATGGGTACCCCTTACAGAGGCATGGATCACAGAAAAGATACCAGGTTTGCTGTGAGAGGTAATGTCATTTACATATATAAGTCCCTTATCATTTTGATTTGGGGAGCCAAATGAGAATAAACAAGACCTGGGCTGAACCATGCACTGTCAGAAATGCAATATGCCTGGCTGTGGAGCCACTGAGAGCCCTGCTGATCTCAGTATTCCTTGTAGAAGATGGCTGAGAACATGAAACTTAAACCCCCAAAATTGCCGGGTGTGGTGGCGCATGCCTGTAATCCCAACACTCGGGAGGCTGAGGCAGGAGGATCGGTGCGAGTTCGAGACCAGCCTGAGCTACAAAAGTGAGCTCAAGGCCAGCCTCAACTGCATAACGAGGCCCTGTCTCAAAAAGACAAAAACCCCCAAAATTGCTTTTGAGTCCTGAGGCTTTAATAGTCTCCTCCCATTGTCTGCCTGGGTATGCCTTGCCACAAAAGAGGTGGCACGATGTACTGAGGGCACAGGGCATCCAGCCAGTAATCACAGGTGAGGGACCAAAGCTCCCTGGGATCCCTTGCCCTAGAGCTGGAGTCTAGCACATGACATCATTCCTCAGGAGAGGAGGGCCCCAACAGAGCAGTGGGGTGCTACCACTCCCTTCCCACAAACACTTGAGGTTCTTGGTTCATTTTTATCTCTTAGAGAAGTCACCTAGGCCTGCAGCAACGGTGTCACCTCCTGTGTTCTTTGGTCTCCCATTTAGGTGACACTGCTGAGTGTGGAAATGACTGCACTAAAAGAGGAGAGGGACCGATTTAGAGTGACATCTGAAGAGAAAGAGCCAAAGGAACAGCTTCAGAAGGCCATCAGGGACCGCGATGAAGCCATTGCAAAGTGAGTAGGCCAGATTTATCTTTTTTTTTTTTTTTAAGTAAAATTGAGTATATGCCTAATTTGAGAAATTAAATCATACAGGAGAATGTAAAGTTGATAAAGTTGATGTCCATCCTGCCCTCCCTTACTCCCCACCCCTTCCTCCTCCCAGGTAGGTGAACAGTGCTGTTGGAAGTGGGGTGTACATTTTTGGTAGACCTCGCTCCTGTGCTGCACATACAAGTGTACATGTAATATAGCTGAGTGGTTTTACTTCTTTTTTTTTTTAAGAATTTTTATTTTATTTATGATTTTTTTTGTTTCAGAACCTTTGTTTTTATTCACTCATTTTTTATGGCCGGCTCAGCCCACCCCAGGGGCAGGGCTGGCACAGCATGTGGTGCTGGGGATTGAACCACAGTCCCTGAAGCCGCCCAAGCTTCCCCAAACAGGCGCTTTAGACCACTGAGCCATCCCACCGGGCCCCTGGTTTTACTTCTAATCAGTGAGATAATGAAATAATCCCTTGAAACAGTCACTAAACAAATAAATAAAAATTAAAAACATGACACGGATTTCAATCTCTGATACTAATATTCTTTATACTCTGACCTTCTTGCTTAACCTGCATACTTATTTCCCCTTCCTTCTAGAATATTTTTCTGATTTTGCACATCTAGAATCAAATACATGCACCACCATGACTGGCAGGATTCTCTTTCATCATTTTCACCATCTCCATTTCTTAGTTTACATTTGGGTCCCCATTTCTCTCTGCTCAAAAGCAACCAGAAGTGTACAGTGTACTTGGTGAAGCTCACATTTCTATCCATGTATTTCTTCCACCTTGGATGCCCAGTATATTTAATGAATGGATACTTGAATAGCAATGTAATAGAGAAAGGGTATACTTTATGAATAGCAAAGGGTAAAATTAAGGAATGCAACAGTAAAAGTAAGGTGCTAATGGTAGAACTACCTTGGGAATGAAAAGCAAGTTGAAGTTAGTCATACCGACTTGTCTGAGCAGAAAAGCTGAACATTAAGATCTGACCAAACTGGGTCTGATGGTGCAAGCTTTCTGGGAGGGTGAGGCAAAAGGATCTCAAGTTCAAGTCCAGCCTTAGTAATTAAGTAATGTAGTAACTAAGCAAAGCCCTGTCTCAAAATTTAAAATAAAGGGATGGGGTATGGCTCACCATGAAGGCTCTGGTTTCAGTCCCTGGTAAGGAGTGGGGGTGGGGATGTGGCTATCCATATTCTGTTATCAGTTTGAAAGAGGAGAGACACAGTCAAATGTCAGGGTACAGGAGAGAAAAGGTAAATTGTCCAGACAACTTTCCTTAAGAAAAGTGGAAGCCGGGCGTGGTGGCACACGCCTGTAATTCCAGCACCCGGGAGGCTGAGGCAGGAGCATCGGTGTGAGTTCGAGACGAGCCTGGGCTGCAAAAGTGAGCTCAAGGCCAGCCTGAACTGCATACTGAGACCCTGTCTCAAAAAGACAAAAAAAAAAGAAGAAAGAAAAGTGGAAACTAACCCAGCCCTGGTGGCACAGGTCTGTAATCCCATGACTCTAGGAGGCTGAGACAGGAAATCATAAATTTGAGCCCATCCTGGTCAACTTTGGAGATTCTCAAAAAACAAAACAGCAGGGATGTAGTTCATAGGAAAGCCATGAGTTCAATTCCTAGTGCCGAAAAAGAGGAAGAGGCTACCAAATCTGCCTCGATCTGTGTAACACATCCCCTTGCCTGCCAGTATAGGCCGCCAGTTGATATCCTGAAGTCCAGTCGGATGTACACATTTTCCTCCCTGAAGGAAGCCACCATAGAACTCTGAAGAGGGCCTCGTTCTCCTGGACCTGGTGGAATAGCTGTGGGGAAGGCTTAGATCACAGGACCCTGGGGTGGGAAAGCACTGAGTCCTGGTTGGCACAGTCGCAAATGGTGGACAGGAAAGACGGAGACCCCGGCAATCCGCCTGCGGAGTGGGGCCCCTCCCTCCAACAGCGTTAGTCAGCATATTTCCAGAACTCTGGGCTGCCCTGGCACCACCTGCCGGCAGACGCCGGGAAGCTCCGGAGGCTGCTGCAGCCGCTGGGAGACCAAGGTTTGTTCTGACATTCTGGGACTGGAACGGCGTCCATGACAACAGCTGGCAAGACGATTTCCGCTGTTTGCCCGCCAAACGGTGACAGCAGTTGTGACAGTGGCACCCATTGAACCCTGGCGCCCATTGGACAGGCACTTGGGTCCTAGCCACAGTGGGCGGGGCTGACACTGTACTGAGTGGCTTCAGCGGCCCCAGCGGCCCCTAGCGAAGGCAATAGGTGACATATGTGTTGGTAGAAGTGACTAATTGCTCCGTGGACTGGAGTCCAGAGAGGAAATGCTGGTCACAGCAGTGGCCTAAGCGTTTTATCAAGGGAAGCTCCTGCTGCTCCTTCCACCTACACTTTGATTTCTGGTTGTTCAGAGGCCTAAGCAGGCATCCTCTGTTCTCCTATCCTTCAGCTGCCCTTGCTCTGCACACAGGAGTAATAATTACTGTGTGCAGCCGAGACTCCTTGCCATTACCACTTCAATTACTCAAGGCAACAGCTGGCA
Organism: Myocastor coypus; assembly: GCA_004027025.1. Taxonomy (NCBI): domain Eukaryota; kingdom Metazoa; phylum Chordata; class Mammalia; order Rodentia; family Myocastoridae; genus Myocastor; species Myocastor coypus. Next base: position 18,528 of record PVJA010033982.1, on the reverse strand, counting down.
GAGCAAGGGCTAGATGATGCACATTTACACAACTGGGTAACCAGTGCCATAATAATTTGCTCCCACTTTTTATTCCCATTCCCCTCCGCAGATTAATTTTCTTCTGCATTTAACAGCTGTAACTCATAAATGTTAAGGAAGAGGGGTAAGGTGGCATACATGACTGTAATCCCCTCTAATCCCAGCACTTGGGAGGCTGAGGCAGGAGGATTGCTGGGAGTTTGAAGCCAGACAGGCTACATAGCAAGTTCAAGGCCAGTCTGAACTACCTAGTGAGACCCTGTCCCTCCAAAAAACATTGTTAAGAAAGGTGAATAAATTATGGGATATGAAATCACAAAATACAAAAGTGTGTGAGGATAGTAACCAGTGATTTTTGTATCAATACAAGGATTTTTTGTTCTATTGTACTCAGGATTGAACCCAGGGTTGTTTTGCCACTGAGCTATATCCTTTTTCGTTTTGAGATAGGGTTTCATTAAGTGGCTCATTCTGTCTTGCACTTCAGCCTCACAAAAGCAGGAATTACAGACAAGCACCACTGTATACATTGGACAGTTTTTATTTTACAAAACTGTGGCTCGGAGGGGTGGGGGGTGAGGGGCTGAGTGTGAGGTAGGAGTCTCACCATATAATTCAGGGTGGTCTTAAATTCACTGTGTAGCTCAGCCTGGCCTCAAATTCAGTGGTCCTCCTGCTTCAACTTTCTGAGTGATGGGATTACAAGCAAGGGCCACCACACCTGGCTACATCTTATTTCTGGTTCTTTTCTTTACCAAGCAATAATACATCCTGACCTGTCAGTAAATACTACATCATGGTTCTGACTAGAGCCTGTAATCCATATTTTTACCAATTCCTCAGTCGAATACTAGGAATAGCAAAGTTGTGAAGATCACCACTGCATGGTTTTAGTTTTAGTTTTTGTTTTTTTTTGTTTGTTGTTTGTTTTTTGTTTTTTGTTTTTTGTTTTGTAGGCCAGGCTGGCCTTGCAATTGCAGCAATCCTCCCTCAGCCTCCCAAGCTCCCAAGCACTGAGATTTTTGCACATGGGGGTCTTTGAGACAGTTCTTTTAGGAAGGAGTAGCTAGTTAAAAGCAGTCCTTCCACATCTTCAGAGGACAAGTCCCCACCCTCTAGTTGACACTACTCTTATGTGGGTAGGTTGTGTAGCTCCTTTGTGCTGCATGAGACCCTTGATCCCCCTGGGTTCCAGACCTTACTTGTGGTCCCCTTCTAATCACTTTTGACCCTCGTCTCTCCATCTGAGAGGTAGAAATGAGTCCTTAAAGACTGGTTATGAGCAGTAGTTGAGGGGCTGCACAAGAAAGCAAATTGTAGCTATCCTTACGCAGACAACATGATTTTGATTTACTGTTTGTTTTGAGTTTGGATTAAGAACCTGTGTGCTGTTCTGTGGGTTGGAGGTTCCCCAAGCCAAGAAGCAGGGGGCTTCTGACACACGGTGTCTGTGCTCCCTGTGGCTTGTCTTTTCAGGAAGAATGCTGTGGAGCTGGAACTCGCCAAGTGCAAGATGGACATGATGTCTCTGAACAGCCAGCTGCTGGATGCCATTCAGCAGAAACTGAACCTCTCACAGCAGCTTGAGGCTTGGCAGGTAAATTAGAACCATGAGACCCCCAGACCAGAAAAGACTCCAAGAGTCTGAACCCAGAAGAGTGTAAGGAGAGTTTACTACTAGACCAGCGGTTCTCAACCTGTGGGTTGCAACCCTGGCGGGGGTCGAACGACCAAAACACAGGGGTCGCCTAAAGCCATTCCGAATCATAACCGTAGCAAAATTACAGTTTCGAAGTAGCCACCAAAATTATTTTTTGGTTTGGGGTCACCACAACATGAGGAACTGTATTGCGGGGTCACAGCATTAGAAAAGTTGAGAACCACTGTACTAGATGGTCCGTGTAACGGGTGAATAGCAGAGGGGCCATATAACAGGTGAATGGTAACTGCTGTCTCCACCTAAAGAAACCCAGACCCCATGTCCCTAGGGAAGAACACTTTAAGTGCTCTTGGGAGAATGACAGCCCCCATATTTGCAATGGGGTCCTCCTTCAACTGTCATCTGAGCATGAGTTAAACTAGAGAAACACCTGTGAACATGGAGAGGCAAAAGCCCCAAGTGAATGAAGGCAGTACAGGCCCCCTCCCCACCGCTCCCCACAAGCTCTGCTGCCCTTCCTTTTTGCACCAAGCACTGTGCTGGTGCAAGCCCTGGGGAAAATGAGTCACTGTGTCCTTCACAGGGCCCAGCATGGTTCCTTGCTAGGTAGGGGATATGACTAGCTTTTTGTTGAGTTTGAGGTCACCCATTTGTCAGAATGTGGGTGTAGCCATTAATGCTTCTCCCTAGGAAATCCTAGCAGGCAGGTAAAAATCCACCTGCAGCTCCACTGTGAGTTGAGCCCCACCATGAACAGGTCCGCAGTGGCCATTCCCCTCAGGACCCCACGGGACTGGCCCCTGGATCCCTGGCCATGAGAGTCCTGCTCACTGGTTCCTTGGCTCCTGCCCTGCAGCCAGCTGACCATGCTATGCTCACCACCACTGTTCTCTCTCTTCTCTCCTGGCCGCAGTTTGCTTCCTCAGGGCTTTTTACTATCTGGCTCCTTTGGTTTCTGATCTAGTGGCCTTTCTCAGCTCCTGTATCAACAGCTTTAGTTGTACACCCCTCCTGCCTTTGAGGTGAGATTGAGCCCTGCATACCACCCATCCTCTCCACTCTGCCATATCGTCCTGCCTTGCCACCACCCCTTGTGGCCTACCATGTTCTGTGTGCCAGAGCCTGCCTCATCTCTGTGCAGTGTGACTTGTCATCTAGTCCTGGCCTTCCCTCTTGCTCACCACTGTTTCCCACAAGCTCAGCAGCATGTGGCCAAGTCCTGACAGGCTGGCTCATCTCTGCCAGGCTGACCCTGGTTTCTTGGTGATACCTTTGCATAAATGAACAGTTTTTCTTATAGAAATAATAGCGGACATAGAAGGAGCAGCAGCATATGTGTCTCTGTGAATTCTAAAGTATACATCTCATGAGATAACCTTAACTAATTGGGTGCTTAAAGTATAAAAGTTCAGTTTATTAATGTACCAGAAAAAAATATTGGCAGCCTTTTTTTGGGAGGGGAGCGGCAACTTTGGAAGGTTTCCTGAAGGACCCTTTAGCATTCTCCTCTTGTATCACATAGCACAGATTTCATTGTGCATGTCCTAACAACAGGACACTGTGCCTGGAATTCTACACTGGCACCTTAGAGGTTGGTGCCATGTATCCAAGTCACAGCAGAGGGGCAGGTGGACAGGAGGTGGAGCAGGGAGAAGGCAGGGAAGAGGAGAGGTGCCAGGAAGGAAGCTGAGTATGATGTGGGGTAAGAGACAGACAGAGATGCAGGTCATGAGCAAAGGCTGGTGAAGCCCATACTCACCACCTGGACCACCTAGCAACAAGAAGGTCCTTTTGATTTTACTCTGAAACTGCAAAGGCACTTGGGTGATGCCCATGGGTGGGAGCCTGCGTGAGACAGAGGTGGTGGACTAGCTGGTAGACAAACTGGTCGGGAAGAGTGATGTAGCCATCCCACGTTCCTGCCCTCATCTGTGAATGGCCACTCTGAGCGCGAGTTCATCTGCCCCAGCTACAGGGATCTAACACTGGCTTGCAGGTACCCATTGCTGACTCCCTGCAGCATTTGGCAAGGAGCTCAGGCTCCACCAGCACGTCCCAGCAGTGCATCCCAGAGCTTGCTGCTCATTGTGCTTACCACCACCATTGCTGATTACACAGGGCTGCTCAGCCAGTAGTTGTCAGACTTTCTTCATGGAGAGCTTCATTGTTGAGTAGAATCTTCCACAGATTGAGAATCAGCCCACTAGGATGGAAACAGAGTGGATCTACTATTCAAAAGCTACCCTGTGAAGTAAAAAGGTGCTGGCCTGGGGTTACGTTTTCTAGACACCCAACAAATAGGGTAAGGTCCTCCCACCAGACACTAATAGACACAGGTCTGCATTGGTGCAAGAGATGCCCACAGCCAGGGTTGAAGATAGATGCTCACAGCAAAGCCCAAGCAGCCTGTTTCCTGCCACAGAGGGCTGTATGGGCATTAGCAGCTCAGGCTGGAAATAATTTTAAGGAGCAGAAAAGAGCAGAAGCTTACTAAGGCCAGTCTACTATACTGGACAGCTGTCAAGCTGAGGTCATCTTGGGCCTGCTGAGGTGGAGGCAGCATACTGGACCACAGGCAACCAGACGATGACCAGGAGGCAGAAAAGACAGCTGGTCACAGGCCAGGCTGCATGTTGGTATGGGGCTGCAGTGTTATCTGGGCCCTTAGGGACAGACCCATGGGCAAGACATGAGAGGATTCTGCTCAAGAGAAGCCAGCTGAAGCCCTAAGGAGACCCAGGTACCCCATAGCTGCTGTGCACATCCTGGCATTGCACCCACATGCTTTCTTGGTCAGGCAGTCCTGGCACTCTCATCTCATGCTCATCCTCATCTCTCGTCTTGACATTTACCACCTTCCTGCCCACCTCAAGCCAGGCGAGAGCTACTACTCAGGCCTGCCCACTCTCCTCTGCAGGATGACATGCACAGGGTCATTGACCGGCAGCTGATGGACACGCACCTTAAGGAACAGAGCCTGCCTGCTGCTGCCTTCTCCAGGGCCCACGGCATGGGACGGGGTGCTGAGCCCAATACCACAGAAGGCAAATGGCTCTTCTCATTCTTCAGGAAAATTTAAACTGGAAGGAGCCGGGCCCAAAGGATGGGTGGACACTGGAGGCAGCTGCAAAGGCAGTGTGAGAGCCTCCCCTGTGGCCTGGGCTGGGCACCGCACTACCCACCCACATGAGGGCAGTCAGTTCAAGAGCACGTACTCTTTTTGATCAGTACAGATGCAGACCAAGATGTAGGGGCCTACTTTGACCTCTGAACACTGGTCTCAACAGTGACAGGTGGGAACCCTGTCCCCACTGCCCAGCCAAGCCTCAGCCTAAGTTTCCCCAGGATCCTGTTACTAAGCAGGGCTCAGGCCACCTCCCAGAGTGGCCCCTTGGTTGCGGATCACAGCCCACCCCTCAGGCACTGCTGCCTCCTGTTTTAGAAAATAGGACAGAAGAAATGGATGCTTCTGACTGCATGCCTCAGGAGGCCTAAGCCCCAGGGACCTCGTCCTGCAGGAGAGCAGCCCAGGCCTAAGCCTCCATTCCTGCCTAGCCACTGGCCCAGTTAAGGGGAGGCACCGCCCCTTACCCAGTGCATGCACTTCTGCTGGACCCTCAGTGGGCAGGAGGCCCAGCCTCTGGCCATGGGGGCTGAGAGCTAGAGTGTCTCCAAGCTCCAGTGAGGCCATCCTAAGCTCCAGGAAGGAGGCCCCAGTCACCTGGATGCCACTACACCTCTCCATCCTCACCAAGAGCAGCCTGTGTCCCTTACAAGGCCTGGCCCAGGCTCCTTGCTGGTCGTCTACAGGCTTTAGCCATCCAGCCCTTTCCCCTTCATGGGGCCAGATCTGGGAGGGACTCATTTTCCTCCCACAGCTCCCTCCCCCATCAGATAGAATCTCTTGGTCCAGCCTAGCAAGTTCAGGCGACACAAGGGCTTCAGGGCACCACCACAAAGGCAGCACTAGCACCACAGGGTGGAAAAGGGGGGAGCTGCTGGGAGCCTCTGGATACTGCCCACCAGGCCTGCAGAAGGACCAGGCCTGCAGCCTGCTGCTTCTGCTGCTTCTGCAGCAGGCACCCCACATCTCTGCTGAGGCTCCGACCCAAGAGGCTCCACAGGCCCAGCCAGGCCACAGCTGCTTACCACTGATTCAGCCTCCCTCATAGGGGATAAGCACAGCAGGGATGAGCGGAAAGAATGTACCTATAGATATGTACATATCACAGTGCTGTAATTTTGTATGTAGCAATCATGTAAATACATGTATGGATTTTATAATATACATATATAAATCTATAAAGGCATATTTTTAGAAAACTCAGCGCACCACTGCTTCTTTTGAAAATAGCCTGAATAAGAATAAAATGAGTTTCTACAGAGCTCCCTGCCTCAGTCATTGGGTATGTGGAAGTTGCTGGGTCCACATTTAGCTGGCCTGCCAGAGCAGCACTGGGTGAAGAGGTGACAGTGGGCCCTGAACCTGGAAGGCCCCCTTCTACTCTAGTTCCCAATGAATTTGTCCAGAAAGGGAGCGCCTCTCTTGAAGGATGGCAGCACCCTGCTTTGTACTGGCCCATCAGGCACAGGTTCCTGTTATCCTAGCTTCACTGCAGGCTGAGCACAAGGCCTAGATGTGGCAGAAACCTTGAAGTAGTAAGAAATCTGCCAAGCAAAAGCTTCCACTGTGTCCTTCAGCCTACAGAGAATACATGGATCTTCCCCTGGCATCATCTCATCCCAGTGCTCCCAGCCAGTACATATGTCCAGAGGGGAACGCGACCTGGGCAAACCACTCAAAAAGAAAACTGCCGCTGAAGATGTCCCAGGGCCCCAACTGGCATCTGTGCAAGACTTAGGGCAGAAAAGAACAGCTGGACACAACCAGTGGGAAAATGCCAGACCCACCTAGATAGAGGACAGCTGGAGGGAGAGCAAACAGACCCTGAAAGAAAATTTGGCAGCTTGAACCTTTATTTTTAGTATTTTTTAAAAAAAGCATAATTAGAAACTTTCAATACAGAAATAATCCTAGCAAACCATTTAAAAGTTGTTTGACAGGAATTTCACATCAGGTCCACCAAGATGTCAGCCTACCCAAGAGTTATTCCCTCCCACAACCCCCCCTTCCCACCCCATTCATGCGTGTAACACTCAGCAGGACAGTCCTGTCCTCACCATCACCTTCCCACCTCGGTCTAGATGTCCAGGTACCAAAAATCATGAGGCGCCTGGCCTGGGCTGGAAGGTCTCAGGATTGCGTCCCCCCGTATTGCTTGAATTTGCAAGCACTCCCACTAGCTTCACCTGAGTGCTCAGACACAAGTACAACCCTACTACTATAGGAGCCACAAGCTATACACAACATGGGCCCCAGACAACCAGGACGGCCCTGAGGACACACACCTGCTTCTCCTGGCTCCTCTGGAGGAGACAGGCTGCCCGCAGCACCTCCAGGGCCCGCAGCACCTCCAGGGCCCCCACCACCTCAGGGCCACAGCTCACCAAGCCCAGCGGCTCCAAAGAGAAGGCCTAGGTCAGACCCTGGCTCTGACAGTTTGGACAAGTGGAGAGACAAGCAAAAAGAAACCCCATTTTTATTGATTAAAAACCCATCCACAGTGTTAACATGGAAAGTCTGCAATGATCTATGATGTGATTGTCCAATCAAGGCTTTGCCTGGAAATCACCCAGGAAAAGAAATTTAATAAAACATATTGTGGTGTTGAAATAATTTCTTTCCAGGTTACGTGATCCTTTTAGGGGAAATGGGAATGAAGTACCCAATGAAGGAGAGGAACAGTAATCAAATGCAGGTGACTCCGGTTTGTCTTCTAAAAAACTGAGGTGCACAGAGCTGGAATATCTCCAGACACACTGCCACTTTTCCCACCAAGAAGTCTTACTATTTTTGTACTAAAATAGTCATCAGTGATCCGAGCTCAGAGGTATGTAACCCCACTGTCCAGAAGCCCTGGCACCCACCCTCACATTCAGAGTTGTGCAGGGCACACTGTAGACTTGAATTCCAGCGAGAGGCCCTAGAGGGCCAACATGGACAAGGGTGCAAATTCCCTTCCCGTTCTAAGGGCCAAGGGCCCATCCCCACAATGACAGGAAGCAATTCACTTTTCTAAAAATACTGGACCCAAAGTCAGGTGGTCACAACTTGTGCTGCTGTGCTAATCAAACCTCAGGGAAGGAAAATAATGGTGAGGAACTTAATTCATCTGATTTGGCTTCACTTTATCTGTTAACGACAACGCTCCTCTAGCCTCTAGCAAGCCCCATCTCTGCACAAACACACCCTTACCTTTCTGTTGAAACTGAAACATGTTGGTAAGTTAGAAGCCGAGGCTCCCCAGGTAGGAATGACTTCCTCTGTGGGACCAAAGGCCTGGGACCAGCAGAGGGCAATGACTTCCTCAAGGCTGTTTCCCCAGCTCCCAGAGCAACTGTAGGGGCAGGAGAACAGGCAGAGGCCCTGGACAGAGGTCAGATCCTGTATGACAGGGACCGAAGCTGTCAGCCTGCAGGAAAGAATGAGCAACACGGAGCCCACTCCACCAACCCAGGCCAGACCAAGACACACTAGAACATGGTGCCGTCTCCTCCAGAAGTGCTGGCCATTAGGTGGGATAGGAGGGCCAGGAGAGGGTCTGTTGCAGCCGGCTGGCATTAAGGAGGCAAAAGCCAGAGCAGGACGAGGGTGTGCAGCTGGTTAAAGCAATATACACTATGTACAAACTGGTTAAATCAGTCCGCTCCGCTGGCAGCATCCTCGCCAGGTCCAGGCGCCTCGGCAGGGAGGAGGGCACCAGTGGGGAAGGGCAGGCTCCTCCAGCAGCTTCTTGGCACTGGGGGGATGGGGGAGGAAGTGCCGATGGCGCCTCCCAATACAAAAACATGGAGAGAATTCTTTAAATAACGGCACAAAACTGAGACTGTCCCCCGAGGACCCCTGCGGGCCTCGGGCTGGGGGAGGGACCACAGTGCAGTCTCTGCAGTGGACTGGGGCATTAGCAGCAGCGTTTCTTTCGTTTACTGTTCTTCGTAAGCTTCACCACGTCATTCTGTTGCTGCTGCTGCTGCTTCGCCAAGTTGTCTTTCTTTGCTCGCAGAACCAGCTCTGTGATGCAGTTGAACATCTGGAGACGATACAGCAGAGCTGCCTCAGACCTAGCAGGAAGGACCCTGCTGGCTAGCGTGCATACCACCCCCACCCCAGCCCAGCCCTGTTTCTACTTGAAAGGTGTTTTCTGTGTATTGTCCTCAAAACCCTTTCTAGAAAGAGGCTGTAAATTATTCAAAGGTCAAAAAGGAACAACAAAGACAACTATGAAGATTGGCCGATAGCTCAAGGGATTAAAGTGCCTGCTTGGACACAGGGACCAACCAGGGTTTGCAGGGATCAGGGTTCAATCCCTGAGGGCGGGCCAGCATGGCAGGCTGGAAAATCAAACCCCCAGTCCCTGCACCTGCTTGCAGGCCCTTTAATCTGCTGGCTGGCCCTCCAGTCTTTTTTTAGAAGAACCCCTTTCTAGAGCTGGAATCTTCTGACAAGATGGATAAAGATGACCTGCTCTTTAGGCGAGCAGGAGTAGGTCCAAGCCCACCTTCCCCATGCCACCTCACTACACCCAGGGCCCAAACATGCTGGAACTTCTCCCATGCACCCAGCACCCTTCCCTCGGCAGCATCCAGCAAAACTCCATCTACTGATCCACAGTCCTCTACTGCTAGACGAGTAAGTGACAGCAAGCACAGCCACAGCAGGGGGTGCAGAGACATAAAAATCAGGAGCCAACATGTCCTAACCACACACTTTATGCCAAGCACTTGATTTAATTCCTCTCAGTCAGCCGGGCGTGGTGGCGCACACCTGTAATCCCAACACTCAGGAGGCTGAGGCAGGAGGATCGGTGCGAGTTCGAGACCAGCCTGGGCTACAAAAGTCTGCCCAAGGCCAGTCTGAACTGCACAGTGAGACCCTGTCTCAAAAAGACAAATAATAATAATAATAATAATAATTCCTCTCAGTCCCAGAAACTTGGAAGGTGGGGGCTCTGACTTCCCCAGATCCATAGATGAACAAATGAAGCCACAAGAGGGTGAGCCCACAATTTGGACCCTGGTCTGACTCGAGAGAACCCCCTTGTCCCCTCTTTCAGTGGAGCCTTTGGACTCTGCACATGGGGAAGGGAAGCCAGGACTCCCCAAAGGCCTGCAAGCGGGGCCAGGCTGGGCTGTGGCAACAACAGTTCTGGCTTTTCTCATACTGGATCACAACTGTTTTCCAGCAGGAACAGCAGAAGGCAAGAGAGGCAGCCTTGGGCCAGAAGCTTGGCCAGGCTGCAGGCTATGCATCTCCAGGAGCATGGCAGGCCCTCACAGCAGGCCTGCCCAATCTCAGGAGGCCACAGGAAAGCAGGAAGTCACAGCAGTGACGTGAGGACAGGGCCAATGAGGCAGAGGCTGGAATAGAAACCACGCGTGGCTTTGGGTTGGAACAGATCGAAGCTGACTCAGCCCCTTACTATAGTTGAGTGATATTCCTGAAATTATTAAATACTTGGGGCCTTAGTTTTCCTACCAAAACAAGGGAGGACATGCCTACTTCAGAGGACTACTGACACACAAGACCTTTACAAGGCTCGGCACACAGTGGACACTTAATATATGCTCATCATTATGGTATCTTCCTTTGGTCCTTCTGACCCCTGGGCAGACTGGGAGTCAAGTGAGGGCCATGGTGGTGAAGGGGAAGCATATGGATCCTGCTGCCCACCTGGCTCTGTCCAGGGCTCACCTCTTCCACGTTGACATTCTCCTTGGCACTGGTCTCAAACAGCTGGATCCCCATCTGCCCGGCGAATTTGTAGGCATCTTCTGTCTCCACCACCTTGCGCTCAGGGTCATCATTCTTATTGCCCACTTTAAGGCAGAATACAGTCAGCTGGCCCCTCGACCCCAACCTTAAAATCCCTGCCCTCAGAGCCCAGCCTCACCTAGTATTCGGCATACATCATCACAGTTCTGGTTGATTTCATGAAGCCACCGTTTAACATTGACAAAGGACTCCGCACTGGTGACATCATACACCACAATAACCCCATGGGTCCCACGGTAATACCTGTAAGGGCAGAGGGCAGGCTTTAGTCCAGACAAGCACAGTCCTATTCCAACCCACAGCAGGACAATAGAACGGCAGGCTGAGAAGTCAAGGAAGCAAACATTCAGCCCCCGCCTGGCCAGCAGGATGGGCCATGGCCACAGCGGCTCCTCATGCCTATCCCCAGTGCTGCAGCTTAAGAGCAGGGCTGGCTGCGGGGCAACAGACCAGATCTGAGGAGTCATCCTAGGTGATTCAGAGTCTGCCAATAACTAGAAACTCCATAAAGTTCTCGTTTAATTCAGGTAATTCTTGTGGTTGACATTGTTATCATTATCCTTGCTTAAACATTCAAAACTGTTTCTCTCCTCAAGTTTGATTTGATAATCTACCATCCCAAGCTGCTGCACCACTCGTGAAGCCCTGGCAGTCTGCATCCCCTCCAGAGGCAGGTGGCATGTTCCTTTCTGCTACTCTTGGCTCATCTGTGGCACAAACAGGGAAAGCATGGAGGCTCCAGCGCCCCTAGAAGAGAGAGCCCACTATACCACCACGCAGACATGCAACCCAGACCAGCTGCAGCCAGAAGGAGACAAGGTGTCTCACAAACATTTCTGCCCAGGTACCCGCTGCCCAAAACTCCAGTATGGACAACCCCCATTGAGCCACATCTGCAGGGGACAGATGAAAGAGGAACAAGCTGAGGGCCTCATGCTTCCCTTACACTCGTCACAGGGCCAGGGCCAGGGAGCACCCCTTACCCTGACACTGCTTATCCCCCAGTGTCATGCTTCTGAGCCTTTGTCCCAAAAAGATTCTTGATGGGGGCTTCCTATTATGCCCAGGATGCAAACCAGCAGGCACAGGCTGCTTCCCCCCAACCTTCTGGCCAAGAACTACCCGGCCCTGCACTCTACTCCTACAGCACACATGGAAGGCAGCTCCTCCCTGCCCTGTCCTGAGGCAGCTCAGGGCAGTGCTGTGAGCCAAGATGCAACGGCCATCTGCCTGCCAACTCTTCCACAAGCTCTACATAAGAAAGGCTATGACATTTACAAAGACTATTGCTTTCACCTTACCACACTTCAGTTCTTCAACTATAAAACACAGAGCTAATCACTTAACACCTGGAGCAGCTGTGAGTAATACAGAGAACACCAGCCACCATGAGCACCAAGGAGCCATTCGTCAATGTGGGTACTCTTCAATATTACTATTGATGTGATATTGTCCCTTCAATTCCTTTGGGGTCACCGAGATATAAGGAAAACAAGAGGCAGCACAGCATGGCCACCCTGGAGGCTGGAGGGAGAAGAGCAGAAGAGCCACTGTCACATGCAGGTGTCCAGCCAGATCTGTCCATCCTCTCTCCCCTCACACCCTGACCAAGATCTCTCAGTGCCTCACTCTGTCCACAGTTGTGCTCCAGGGATGCAGGGCTCCCTGGCTTTGGAGAAGCCAAACAAGTCCACCGTCTCAGTTCTGGGATCCAGAACAGACCAGGTCCAAACCCAGCCCACCAGCAGCTGCTGTCCTAAGTGCCTGCTCAGCACATTGAGCAGCTTGGTAGACACATCCAGGGCAGGTGCAGAAATGTGCGCTGAAACACAAGGACAAGGCCAGATGTCTGTCCCCTGCCAGCAAAGGAAATGTGAGCAGCAGGCTGCCCCTGCAACCTCTCTTAAGATGACCACACACCAAGAAATGCCCCCGTCACCACGGCACAAGGCCCCCTGCTGCTTCCCTGGAACCTCTGCCTGCTCTGGGGCCCACAGAGGGGATGGATCTGAGAGCATAGGTTTTATCTAAAGATGTGGATGTACTGGGATCTGACAAGGACGGAACCAGCACTTCTGAGTGTCCCATTCCCAGCAAAAAGCTTCCATCCACCAAAACTTTGCTTCACACCAGGGTTGGCGCGAAGAGCTCTGCATTTCCTACCTTAGTAACCTAACAACTCAGTCCAACAGGTATCAGGATGGCTGTTTCACCAGTCAGGGCACCAAGGTTGGCAGTGGAGAGACAGCCGGAATGCTGGTGCCCAGTGTGACTCCAAGCCTTCCTCATTCCCTCCCCCTCTTCCCTGCACCCCACCTCCTTCCCCAGTTGCACTTCTCCAGGCCAACAAACCTCAGTGACCCAGAAACACAGCAAGAACATCCAAAGGGCCATAAAGAGTGGGCTCTCAAATCAGGCAAATGGGATGGAATTTCAGTTTCTCTTTCCACAACCTGAGTCAGAAAAGGTTGCGCTCCTGTACCAGGTCGGCCTCCTCTCAGTACCATCATGAGGGCTGCCCCTTCAGTGGGCCCTGGAGTGCCTCTTGCCTAAAGGGGCCAAACCACCAGCCATAACATATGCCCAAATCTTACACTCTTCAGACAGAAGCATGCCAGCCAGTGGGGACTCAGCCAGCGGCTTCAAGACTTCACCATTCAGGTTACCCCACTTCTCAAACACCCAGGAAAAAGCACACATTACCCCCAGGCCACTGAGAACTAAAGGAGCAGTCAGCCCCCTGTCCCGAACTCAGCCTTGAAAGGAGCCTGGCGATGGGGGATGGCTGAGCAGACACCCCAGATCCCAGTACCTGTACCATGCCCCAAGCATTCCCACGTCCATAGGCCACTGTCTGCCATCCTGAGTGCCCCCCTCTCCCTCACACACACACTGGCTTTAACTCCTAGCAAAGAGGCCATCTGCCCTCACCCCAATACCCTGTGTGCTGTGGAGCAGCACTGGCTTGGGTAGACGCCTGGGCTTTGGCATCAGACAGACCTCAGTTCTAATCCGGACTAAGCAATTGTTTTTCATTTCATCCTTTCTGGGCCTATTTTCTCATACACAAGGTGGAGATAAGCACAAGAATCTTCACATGGGATGAAAAGAAATAAAGTAGGTGATGTCTTTAGTGACAGACAGTACAGGTAGAATAAGGAACAGTGGGATCAGTGCCCAGATCTGGTGACCTCAACCTCCTTACAAGGGTCTCCTGCTTGGGCCTGTGGGTTCCAGCCTACCCACCGCTCTAGATGTCAGTCCAGCCCCAGGGCACCTGATACCCCACCCTTCTGCTCCAGTCTTCACTGGCCCCTCCCAATACACCCAGGCCTAAGAGCCCTCACTCAGGAAACTCAGAGCTCTGTGCTCAGCACCAGATCTGCAAATCCCAGGGCTTTAGAGGGTCCTGGGCTCCCACTAGATTAACAATGTCAGAGAATATCTCGCCCATATATGCTGCATGTCAGCCTGGCCCTCCTCCCTGCCCAGCCAGTAGCCCTGACCCCCACAGTCCTGCCCACCACCATGAGGGTGGTCAAAGGATGCTAAGGGGTCAGAGGTGACCAGCCTGGGCTCAACCCTGACTCCATGCAAAAGGGAGGACATGGGTCTCTGACAGGGAAACTTCCCTCTTCCTCTCAGAGGAACTGCTCTGGAGGGAAACAAAGGAGGTATCCACAACTCTGGCAGACTCCTCAACATGGAGTCCAGGCTCTGCCACCACTGAGAACAGACCTCTCAAAAGCACCCCAAATTTTCAAATGGAGGTAAGAGCAGCACTAAGTATAGAGCTACAGGAGAGCTCCCCAAGATGATCACAAACCCTAAAGTGCCAAGAGCAGAGTACCCAGACACAGATACTAGGATTCAAGCAAACTCTAAAGATAAAGCTTGGGAGTGTGCCACATCAAACCACTCCTTACAGGGGGAAAAGAAAAGACAAGCTCCCAGGAACACAGCTCAGGCATACAGCACTTGCCTAGCCTGCATGAGGCCCTGGGTTCAATCACTAGTACCGAAATGATAAACCCTCTGAGAACCAGAAGCACAGAGAGTTTAGGCAACTTGCTCAAGGATATATATAGTGGAACAGAAATTTAAGTCCCAACTGTCTGCCCCCGAACCATTCTTCTGAAACCTGATCCATTAACAGGCTAAGCTCCAAGAATCCCTCTCAAGACTCAGAAACAGCTGGGTTTTGCTCCAGTGTCCAGCTAAGAACACAAAGACGCTGCAGCAGCAAAGGAAGACCTTCTCATCAATGGCTTTGAGAGGCAGAGGAAAGGCCTCCCATATACCCATCCTCCTCCCAGAGTCCAGAGAGTCACCTGAGGGGGAGTCAGGATGGATGACAGAACCCACACAACTGCCAAGAGAAACTGTCACTGCCTTGGGAAGGGCGCACCACACGTGGTGAGGCAAACATAGCTGCTAGTGTCATTTTAAGGAGTGGTCAGTCAGAAGGTAAAGCTAAGTGCCCAAGGAGAGATACGTGTTCACGGTTCTGCCAGACACCTGAGCAGCATGCTTAGTTACCACCTGCCTACCCAGCCAAAGCACGTGCCCACCTCTCACGCCGTCAGGAAGAGGTTGGGCACAAACTCCTCCACCAAGGCCAGAAACAACAGCCTTCCTGACAGCCTTGGAGACCCACCCATGACAAGTATGGTCACTCAACTCATGCCAGCAAACATCCAAGGCCAGAGGTTCAAGTGGAAGTAAGGCACGGCCAGACTCACGTGGAGGTGATGGTACGGAAGCGCTCCTGCCCAGCTGTGTCCCAGATCTGAAGCTTCACCTTCTCTCCGTTGATCTCCACAGTCCGAATCTTGAAATCCACTCCAATCGTGGTGATGTAACTGCCTGCACACAGCCGGCACATCAGCAAGGCCCAGCTGGGAGCCCCAGTCAAGACCTTCAGGTTCTATGACCCTCCCCGCAAAACACAGCCCTCAAGGAAGTCAAAGACCATGGGGTGATGGTGCCCATGAAGGAGGCGAGACAGGATACCATGGAACAGATAACAATTTCGGATAAAGGCTACAAAGGAAATAAAATAAAGGATATGACTAGGGAAGAGGAATAAGCTGTTAGAATGGCCAAGGTGGGGACATGTCAATTGTTACCTGAGAATGAGTCAAGCCTGGGTTTCTTTTCTATTCTAGTCAAAAAATTTTAATGACCCCAAAATTGACTTCCTAACACATAAAAAGGATCTGTACTATAGTCTTTTTTTTTTTTTTTTTTTGTCTTTTTGAGACAGGGTCTTGCTATGCAGTTGAGGCTGGCCTTGAACTCACTTTTGCAGCCCAGGCTGGTCTCGAACTCGCACCAATCCTCCTGCCTCAGCCTCCCCAGTGCTGGGATTACAGGTGTGCGCCACCACGCCCGGCCTGAACTATAGTCTTAAAAACACTATTCTTAGAACCAGGTTTGGTAGTGCACACCTATAGTCCTGGCACTCAAGAGGCTGAGGGCAGTAGGATTGCCCTGGGTTTAAGGCCAGTCCCAACTACACAGTCAGTTCAAAGGCCAGACCCTGTCTCAAAAAAAAAAAAAAAACACACTCCAAGTCCAAGGCCAAGCCCAAGGTAGAAGACAGGCAAAAGAGGTCAAAGCCAGAGCTCCAGACCTCTGTCATATTCAAGAACCTGGACTCTTGTGAGCCATGGGGATGCACTGGGGATTTTAACCAGTGGTGCCAGCTGCATTGTAAATGGTTCTCTTGGGGTCCTTGTATAAAAGATGTATTTGAGGAGAAAGTCTGATAACAGTCCAGTCCATGCTTACAAAGGCCTGGCCACTAAAAAATAGGTTCTCATTTTATGCAGAGCTTACCACAGAACATCCCACAGAAGGTAAGACACACAAACGACTATGCAAAGTGTGACAAGTACATAGCAAAGGTCAAGGTGGGGTAGGGAATCAAGACAAGTTTGGGGTAGGAAAGGAAGTCACGTTTGGACCTAGTTTAAAAGAGCAGGTAATGTAATTATGCACTGTGAAAAAAAACAAAAAAATAAAAAGAACAGGTAAGGGGCCCCCAAGATAGCTCAGTGGTCTAAAGTGCCCGCTTAGGCAAGCTTAAGCAACCATAGGGACTGAGGTTCAATCCCTGGCACTACACGCTGCACCAGCCCCACCCCTAGGGCAGGCTGAGCCAGCAGATAGATAGATAGATAGATAGATAGATAGATAGATAGATAGATAGATAGATAGACAGACAGATAGACAGATAGATAGATACATAGATAGATACATAGATACATAGATAGATACATAGATAGATAGATAGAGTAAAAAAAAAAACAGGTAAGATTATCAAAGGCCACTATTAAGCAGGGAAAAGACATCCCACTGAGGCCAAAATCCTAGTCAGCACCTGGTGTTCCTCCAGGCCTGACCGATACCAAGAAATACCAATGCGGGTCAGCACTGCAAACCCCAGTTAGGCACTCAGTAAACTCTGAGTAAATAAGCCAGCACACAAACAAAAACAAAAGAATGAGCAGGCAGTATGAGAAGAAAGCTGGAAACAAATTACCAGGATGGTTCCATTCCCCATAGGACACCTGGCAAAGTCTGGAAACACTTTTGGTTTGTCATACTTGTCAGCACCTACTGGCTAGATCTAACACAGGCGCTCAGCACAACAACTTCCAATACACAGGAAAGCCCCACAGAGTTAGGGGGTCTCATGTATCCACAGTGCTAAAACTTGCTATAAACTCTACTTAGGTGAGAGGAGACACCAAGGTTTATACAGAGGAAAAACCACACCAGACAAGATGAACTCAGTGGTGTGGGGCAGGGTGCTAGGGACTTTTACAGTGCATCCAGCTAGAACCAGTGAGATAAAACACTCAGGAAACTAGAGACTGCAAATCAGAGTCCTCTTAAGAGCTGAATGCTTATCAGACAGGAAGTCAGACCAACATTAAGGAGAAAGAGGGCTGTTTTCCAGCACAAGTAGAGGCTGTACAGCAGTTAACATTATCAAACAGCAATAATTGGTATTTATTAAGTGACTACTTGGTGTGACATGCTATCTCAGGTGATCCTACAAGTACTGAGGCAAATGGACCATTACAACTCCTTTATTCTACAACTGAAGCTCAGTCACAATCTCACAGTCACAGAAAAATCAACTTTCTCCAATACAACAGCAGCAGTACTACAGAGCTACTGCTGGGCAGAGGAAAAAAAGAAAACCAATTTTTCCACCAAAAGAGAAGATCAACCATATAATCACTTCCCAAGCAAAACTTGTCCCTTAAACACATCAGAAGGAATTCCCCATAAGACAGTCACACTTTAAGGTTGGGTGTGGTGGTACACACCTATAATCCTGGCACTCAGGGGGCTGAGGCAGGATGACTGCTGAGTTCTAAGCCACCTGGGGCCACACAGTGAGTTCAAGGCTGACCTAAACAATATTGAGATCCCGTCTCAAAAAAAAATAAAATAAAATAAATAAAAAGCATACTTCAGTCCTTAATATTTCACATATCTAAAAAAATAACATCTTATAGTAGAGTATTACTCAGCTATAAATAAAGATAAACTAGAGGCCTTTATAGGCAAATATATGCAACTAGAGATCGTACTCATAAATGAAATAAATGAGAAAGGCATGTGTAAATATTATCTCACTAGTACAAAAACCTGAAACATAGCCGGGCGTGGTGGCGCACGCCTGTAATCCCAGCACTTGGGAGGCTGAGGCAGGAGGATCAGTGTGAGTTCAAGACCAGCCTGGGCTACAAAAGTGAGCTCAAGGCCAGCCTGAACCACATAGTGAGACCCTGTCTCAAAAAGCAAAAAAAATAATAATAATAATAATAAAAACCTGAAGCCGGGCGTGGTGGCTCACGCCTGTAATCCCAGCACTCGGGAGGCTGAGGCAGGAGGATTGGTGTGAGTTCGAGACCAGGTTAGGCTACAAAAGTGA
>PVJA010033981.1:0-22912 GCA_004027025.1 Myocastor coypus | reverse complement strand
TCTTTTTGAGACAGGGTCTCGCTATGCAGTTGAGGCTGGTCCTGAGCTCACTTTTGTAGCCCAGGCTGGTCTCGAACTCGCACCGATCCTCCTGCCTCAGCCTTCCGAGTGCTGGGATTACAGGCGTGAGCCACCACGCCCGGCTTCAAGAAATGTTAAATTTTATATTTTGTGTGTATTGTGCTGGGATTACAGCCGTGCGCCACCACGCCCGGCTCCTAAAATTTAACATTTCCACCATTTCTTCTGTTTTTGTTTGTTTGTTTTTCTGAGATAGGATCTCACTTTATAATTCAGGCTAGCCTCACACTCACTATTGTAGCCCAAGCTGGCCTCAAACTCAAAGCCACCCTCCTGCCTCAGTCTCCTGAGTATTGGGATTATAGGCATGTGCTACTGCAGCTGGTCATTTTCCCCATTTTTAAATGCAGTTCTGTGACATTATACACTTTGAAGGTTTAAGGGGCTGAGGGTGTGACTCAGTGGGCATGTGACTTAGCATGTTTAACATCATGAGTTCATCCCCCACCAGCATAAAAAAAGGGAGAGACCTGGATCATGCAAGAGGAAAGGAAGGATTCACAAGGGATATCTGACAGGCAGCAAGAGAGTTGAAAGAATAAAGACTTCAGAGCCCAAGATCTACTGGCTATTTTTTGTTTTCTTTTGGGTACTGCTAGGCATTGAACTCAGACCCTTTAATATGCCAGGAAAGTGCTCTTTTGTAGAACACCACTGCCACCTCCATCCCCTGCTGCCAGTATACTTCGATTTCTTAGCTGCTCAGGTAATAGTTCCCATTCTAGTGTTGACTGCTTCTGTCTCTTAGAAACGGCTGCTCACTGTGATGCACATTGTATAACCCAGTCCGCAGCTGACAGGCCATTCGGCCTCTGTACTCCCTGCTTGCTTATCTCATATAAGCCCTAGACCACTAGTGATCAGGGCTTGATATTTTGGGAAGGATCCTAATCAGTGCCCATTGCCATAAAATAAGTTTGCCTCCAAATTCTTGGTGTTGTTCAGTGTTTCCGTTTGCTGTTGCAATCTACCACTGAGCCACATCCTAGCAGGAGACCTCTTTGAAATTCCTGGATTCCTCATACCAGTGCTGTGTGCTACAGTGAAGGTCTCTGCGCAAAGAGGAAACTTGTGGTACCCTTACCCCAGCCACTCTTCTTCCACTGCTGCAGACATTGCTAATCATTCACTATACTTTTCCCACTTGGGAAGAGCCACTAGCCATCATTCAGGCCCACAAGGTGCTTATAGACTCTACAGTCACATCTGTGGTCCTTCCTCTGCCCTTGGTGCTCAGCTTCTGCTTCTCAGGAACCTGCAACTTCTTTTTCTTCGCAGAGTGCCCCTGGGTCCTCCTCCGACTTTATGGGAATTCATCTTGTCCTGAAGGTCTAGAAGTTTGGCTCTGATCAGCACATGTTCTGCTTGACTTGTGAGGGCCACGAGGTCTCCCTAGCCTGAGGCAGCAGGCTCCTTACCCAAATGACTCTAGTGTCACGGCTTTTATGAAGAGGGTCTCTTCCTGATCAGCCATTCAGGGAGACTACCTGGAGGAGGAACACTAAGCTGTCATGAGGAAAATGTCAGCAAAGAGAACTAGCAAGTTCATAAGCTTTTGTACAATGAAGATTCCTTCCTTGGATGTGACAGGGAGGAAACCAGCAAAGGTAGAAGCACACATAAGCAGCTCCATGACCTGGTAAGGGGCCCGGGAAGGCCTCCTCTCTGACGTGTTTCTTCATCACTCACAGGCAGGGGCTGGTTCAGGGGAGAGGCTGTGCTGTGGTTTGACCTCCCTAAAGGACCGTGTGTTAGCTAAAGGTGTGGTTCCCAGCCTGTGGCACTACTGGAAGCTGGAGAACCTTTAGGAGATGGGGCCCAGTGGGAGAAAGTTATGTCACCGGGATGAAACCTTGAATGGGATGTTGGGACACTGGCTACTCTGTCTTGTTCCAGGCATAAAGTGAACAGGCTCCCTGTGCCACACACTCCCTCATGGAGTCTGGGCCACCGCAGGCCCAAAGCAATGGGGCAAAGCAATGCTGCAACTGTGAGTTACAATAAATCTTCCTCCTCATAAGTCGTTTATCTCAGGTATTCTGTGACTAACACTATGATGTGGAAGGGGATGGCAGTATGAGGGCCCCACCTGGTTTCCAGTCATCTGTTGAAAGCAAAACTAGTTGAGCCAGTTATAAACATTCTTAGGAACATTTAGCTTTTCTTTTTTTTTTATTTTTTTTTATTTTTTATTTTTTTCTTGTTTCACAACCTTTGTTTGTTTATTCACTCATTTTTATGGCTGGCTCAGCCCGCCCAGAGGGCAGGGCTGGCACAGCATGTGGAGCCGGGGATCGAACCACAGTCCCTGAAGCCGCCCAAGCTTTCCCAAGCAGGGCTTTAGACCACTGAGCCATTCTGCCGGGCCCCACATTTAGCTTTTCAAGGGAAAAACTTTGCAAGAGAACAGCAGGTAAAAAGACCCAGTGTTTCATCCAGGACTGAGGTTTTGACAGGAATCCAGTAGAACCAGGGCACAATGCTAGCGAGACTAGGCCAATGGCAGTAACAAAGCCGCCTCAAGTCTGAGCCCCGCAAGGAGCCTCTGGCTCACAAAGAATCCTCACAAATGTTCCTGGTCTGAGTTGAGTGTGGTGCTGCAGGACTGCAATGCCAGCACTCAAGAGGCTGAAGCGGGAGGATATCCAAGAGTTTAAGGTCAGCCTGGACCACATAGTGAGCTCAAGCCCAACCCAAACTATGCAGCAAAACCTTGTCTCTAAAACAAAAACAAAAGCCAAAAATGTTCCTGGGCCAACATCTCCACCAGTTGCTAAGACCAGGAACCAGGCTGCTTCCCTGTTGTGCTGCTCATCTTTTGATGTCTTAGCTCACTATGGAAGAGAAGAGTGGCGAAGCTGCATCAGCTCCCTAGGGGGCCAGGCTTCTTGAGATTGGCAGCTCTGCCCAAGGGGATCCTCTGCTACTAGTTAGATACAAGGCAAGAGAGAAGGCAGAGAGAACCTCCCGGGAGGGAGACAGATGTGACCCATAAAACAAGTCACATGTCCTAACTCATTGCAAAAGTGTGTGGTTGGGAACCTCAGGCAGGCTGGGGAAAGAGAAAGGCACCCAAACAACATAAGTGCTTGGGATCTCTGTCAAGAAGGCCCACAGAACACAGGAGGGGTGACATCTCCTGAAGGGACAGGGATGTCAAGACCAGTGCAGGGAAGGCTGAAGAGGGTGAGGAAGTGTAGACAGGGAGGTTCCTGCACAAAAGGCCCTGGATCGAAGCTGGTGGACCAAATGTGAGAGGCATGAGACACAGGGCAGGGTGGGCACTGCTTGACAATGAGAAAATGCAGGGCATGTGAGTAGGTCTAAGTTGAAAAGGGTAGAAATGAGGGTTAGTAACATAGACAGGTGCTGGGAGAGACATGCAAGTAGATAGATGTTGAGGTCACGGGGATGGTACCTGAAGCTTAGAGCGGCACTGGAGATTGAACCCAGGGCCTCTCACCTGCTGGAAAAATGCTTGCGCTGAGCTATAGCTCCAGTCCTGTTCCTTTAATCCTATTATTCTAGGCAGCTAAGTGAGATAGAAGTCAATAGGTGGTCAGACAGGGACAGGCCCTAGAGGGCATCAATTCAGAAGATGAGAACAATTACAACCATGGCTGGAGGTGCATCGGAAGAAGCCAAGACCTCAACATGAAGCCACAATGGCCAGGCTTATGCACCTCCCTTAAGGATAAATAGCAATTGACATTATACTATAATTACAATGTATCACCTTGTCCTGGAAGTCTGCATAGGCACTGGACTTTAAGATAGGTGACCAGACCATCTGTACCCCTGTCCCTTTCACAAAATATTTGTTTTTACTGTGTTAGAAGTTATAGATATAGGCTTCAGTGGCAACCCACTTTCAACCCCTCCTATCTCCTTTTTCTAGCCAGCAAGGTGTTTCAGTGGTCTAAAACACCTGCTTAGGAAAGCTTAGGCAACTGCAAGGACTGCGGTTCAATCCCTGGCACCACATGCTGTGCCAGCCCCACCCCTCCAGGGCAGGCCAAGTCAGCCATAAAAAAAAAAGTCATAGATAAACTGAGGCAGGCATGGTGGTGCATACCTGCTATCTCAGCACTCAGGAGGCTGAGGTAGGAGGATATCCATGAGTTCAAGCTGGCCTGCACTACACAATGCGACACTGTCTCAAAATACCCAAACCCAAATCAAAACAAAAGCAAAAAAGTCATAGATAAGCCAAAGTTAAAGAGTGCATTGGAATAATATCAGCTAAGTGGCTGCATTTATAATCTTTGTTTGTTTGTTTGTTTGTTTTAATGTATTTGATACCGGGTCTCACTACACAGCTTGCACTTGTAGTGATCCTTCTGTTTTCAGCTTCCCCAGCACTGGGATTACAGGTGTGTGCCAACCACAAGGGGCCACAGTGGCTGGCTCAGTGCATCTGGGGTCAGGGATGTGTGGCATGTGGTACCAGAGATCAAACCCGGGTCCCTGTGCTTGCCTATGCAGACACTTACGTCACTGAGCTATCTCGCTGGCCCTTGCACTTGTTTTATGGTTGATTACAATTTGACCCATACTGTACCCACCTTGTGATTTTGCTCTATAAAACATTCTTGGAAAAGTGGCTTCAGTGGCAACCCACTTTCAACCCCTCCTATCTCCTTTTTCTAGCTTGTCTCTTGGAGTTCATTTTTCAATATCTGAGGGGCACAATAGGTCAGGGAGATAGCTCAGCAGCCTCAGCACCTGCCTGGCAAGTGCAAGGTCCAGAGTTTGGTACCCGGTACCAGAAAGAAAAAAAAAAAAAAAAAATAGGGGGTCACAAACTCAGCACATCTGACAGCTTCCAGGCTGAGGGGTTTATTTCTCTTGTGTCATACTAATATCCATCTCCACTTTATAGGCAAGGAATAGAGACACACAGAAAACCATCACCTGCCCAGAGTCAAATAGCAGATAACAGAGAGACAGGAAAGGGTTGGAAGTCAACCATCCAGACTTCCATGCAATCTCTGGAACATTCAGATTGTTTGTGATGCACCCATTCATGAAACAGTTGCTTTTCTTTGTTTTTTTTTTTTTAAGGGAAGGGTCTACAGGGTGTTCAGGGTCTTACTACTAGAACTGACTCATAGTTGAGAAGGGTTCTTCTTTTTTTTTGTAAGCAGGCTTGAGCTGCCTTAAGGGTGGGGTGGGGGGGGTGGGGCTTGAACCCTCCTCACATGTGCCTGACTGAGATTGCCTGAACAGGCGTTTAAACTATTGAGCTAACCTGAAACCCCCCAAGATCCGACTCATAGTGATTCACCTGTGTACAGCCTCCCAAGAGCTGGTATTACAGGCCCTGGCCACCACGCTCAGTTTCAATTGCTGCAAAGTCTCAATTGCCATATCAGTGTGTCCTGAGTGTGGGGCCTGGGGCCAGGCCCCGAATCAAACCCTGGCCACTGCACCTGCTTGTAGATGCTTTCATGAAATGGGGATAGAACTCAGGACCTTCTGCTTGCCAGGCAGGCACTTACACTGTGGAGTTGGTACATGTACCTAACATGGCTTAATTCCTTTTGTTAATCTTCTTCTCTGCTCTCCCTCCTCTTCCCTCTCTCCTCCATCTCTCGATCCCCTGCCATTTGAGTAAGATCTCTGTTCGTACTTCTTGTGGTCTTTCACTTAGCTTTTCATCTGTAATTTGAGTTTCTCCCATAAGAGAAATCATGCAATATTTAAGCTTGTGCATCTGATTTATTTCACTTAATAGTAACATTACAATTCTTTGAGCAGTTAAATGCGCAGGCCCTGACAGAAAAGGACTGAGGCCACAAGGACAGCAAAAGACAAGAACTCGGGGCCCGAGTCTAAGGGCACCCCTGAAGGCCTTGATGATGGGGTGATCTGTTCCTGGGTCACAATCCATTAGTCCTGGTGCTGAAGGTGGAGGTGGGGAGCCACAAGCACTTCCCAAACTTCCACTGGGCCAGGAACGGGAGCTGTGGGACAGGGAGACCTTGTTCACCTGAGGTCTTGCCCCCACTGGTTCCGCTCCTGGGGAGCTCCCTTCCCCAGTTCTGTGGCCCTCTCCCCACTCAGTGGGCCCCAGAGGGTGACCGGAATCCCGTTGAACCGGATTCTTTCTTCTTCTGGCAGCCTCTGGCCTTGGAATTCAGCCTTGGCAGTAGAGCTGGGGGAGGAGGGTCTGTCCTAGCCTCCCTGGCCCAGCAGATCTTCCAAGATCCTCTCACCACCCCCGTGGTACCCCCTCTCTGCCGAGTTCCTCTTGCCCTCCGTCCTCTTAGAGGATATCTAACATGCTTGGGGACCAGCCAAGGTCACACAGGGATCACCAACTGGGGCCCTACCCACCTCGATAAGGCGGGGCTGCCAGCTCCCCCGCTTCTATGGCTGCTGCCGCTAAGAGGAATTGAGAACCAGCCTAATGGCTGCATACGGGGGTCTCTTGCCATCTAGGTCATGGATATCACCAGTCAGATCAGGACTGGGAGAATGAGGAACAGGGCTGGCATAGTATCCTGGGTAAACACACTGACTCCTGACAGCTGCCTTCCGGGCTTGGATCACCCATCCCTGCTGGAAGTCCTCTGCACAAGGGAGCTCATCCCAAGTCCAGGCCAGGGTCCAGTCTGCAGGGCTCAGGGCTGACAGACAGGAGCCCAGTAGGGTGCAGTGCGTGAATGCAGCTCCTAGCACCAAAGTCACATAATGTGTGTGTGTATGTGTGTGTATGTGTGTGTGTGTGTGACTTCTTTCATAACTGTCCACCCCCCCTTCTGTTTTGTTGTTGTTTTGGTGGGACTCGGGTTTGAACTCCATACCTTGCACTTGCTAGGCAGGCACTTGTGCCATGGAGCTATCCTCCTACCCCTTCTGTGGTACTAATTTGTAGATTAAACTCAGGAACATTTTGCCTTCTGAGCTACAGCCTCAGCCCACTGGCTCACTTGCTCCTCTCTTTCTTTCTTTCTTTCTTTCTTTCTCTCTCTCTCTCTCTTTCTTTCTTTCTTTTGATGGAGTGTGAGTCACCTCAGTTATTCATTTAGGATCCTCTTGCCTCAACCTCCCAGAGTGCTTAAGTTACATTCCACTTTTTGTGTTACAAAACTAATACAAGTTAGGGGCAGGGGAGACAGCTCAGTAGAATAAGTGCTTGCCTCTTGCCTGGCAAACATAAGGGTCTGAGTTCAATCCCTAGTCCTGGGGGAAAAAAAAATAATGCAAGTTTAGGTCACAACATTTTATTTTATTTTTTTTTTAAATTTTTTTATTTTTTAATTTAATTTAATTTTTTTTTCTTGTTTCAGAACTTTTGTTTGTTTGTTTGTTTATTTTTGTGGCCTGCTCAGCCTGCCCTGAGGGTAGAGCTGGCGCAGCATGTGGTGCCGGGGATTGAACTGTGGTCCCTGAAGCCAGCTAAGCAGGCGCTTTAGACCACTGAGCCATCCTGCTCGGCCCCAAGGTCACAACATTTTAAAAAAAAGTTTAGGTCACAAAACCACAAGACAATTAAAATGAACAAAATTTTTTAAAAATTAAAATGAATAAAAAAATATATATATATTTTTTTTGGGGACCGGGGTTCGAACTCACGACCTTGCACTTGCCCAGCAGGCACTTGTGCCTCGGAGCTATCTCCCCAGCCCCAATAAAAATATTTTTAAATTTTCTTTATTTTTCTTGTTTCTGAACTTTTGTTTATTTATTTTTATGGTCGGCCCAGCCTGCCCTGAGGGCAGGGGTGGTGCAGCATGTGGTGCTGGGGTTAGAACCGCAGTCCCTGCAGTCGCCTAAGCTTTCCTAAGCAGGTGCTTTAGACCACTGAGCCATCCTGCCAGACCCCTGAATAAAAATATTTTTAAAAATCAAAAAAAAAAAAAAAATCTACGAGACAGGTTTTCACCACATTTGAAGCTTGAGTTGTTTAGATGGGCTGGTTCAAAACAGGCTATGGGGATACAGGAAGTGCACTTGTGGCACCCAAAGCATCACCTCCCTTAAAGGGGCCACTGTCACTGCCCAAGTCCACCACAAGGGTCAGGAGGGCATCAAGTTTAGGTTGTCTTGTCTCTAAATAAGGGTCATCAGATGATATCACAGAGATGCAATGTTGAGTTTAGAAGATGTTCTTTATGCCATCACACTGAAGGTGTTCTATCAACATTATCTTAAAGTAATCCCTCTGTGAATAGCAAAATTATCTTTTATAGGGCTTTGCGCGTGTACTGAAATCACTGATTTGTACAATTTAAATATTTCAAATGCTGTCCAGTTTTGGTAATCCTATCAAAACATTTATTTACTTATGAAAGTATCAAGAAGCAGGGCATGGTGGCCCATACCTATAATCTCAGCATTCTCCAGAATTTTCCTGGATGAGCCAGGAGGATTGCCAAATTCAAGCCTAGCTTGGGCAAGTTGGCAGCTTAAAAGGCTGGAGATGTAGGTTGGTGTGCAGTGTGGAGGCCCTGGGTTCAACCCTCCTCCCCATTTCAGGAGAAAGGAGAGTCAGAAGAGACAGAGAAACAAAGAGAGTTAGAGATATAGAGACAAAGTGAAAAAGGCTCCGGGCCTGCTATACATTAGGGAGGCCCCAATCACTGGGGCTACTAAAGGCCTCGCTTTCCCTCTGACACTTGGAGGAACTGTCACAGAGCCACCCTCTAGGAATCTAGCTAATAATGTAGAGCCCTGGTTCTGCTTGGCCTTTTCTCTGCTTATTTCAGGCAATCTCCCCCAAACTGCTGTTGGGTAGGAATAATTATTTCCATCTAACAAGGAGGAAAATTGGGCTTAAAGAGGTAGACACCTTACTCAAGGTCACCCTGCTGGTGGTGCATGACTTCCAAAGACTTTGTACCCATGTCCTATACTCAGAGTCCCTGCAAATGGGGGAGAGGAATAGCTGCTCCATCCAGCCAGTATGGGTCACCTGGGTTCCTGCAGCCCTCTGGCCTAGGCCTTGGCTGTGGGCAATAAAGCAATGTGGATGGTAGCAGGCTGCCAGATAAGCTGCTGGGGCCCAACCTGGCTGCTTGGGAAAGGGCCATATCACTGTGCTAGCGCAGGCTGTAACCCAATCCTGAGCACTTAGGACCACAGCCTGGTGTCCTCAGTACCATCATCAATGTTTCAAGATCTAGAACTTGAGTGGGGGCCTGGCCCTGGCTAAGCCTGAACAGAGCTAGAAGCTCAGTCCAGTGTGGGCTCTGCTTGTCTAGTCCTCTAGGGAACTCCTCTTTGCGAAGTGTCTACTGCTTCCTGAGTCAAAATATTTGGAGCACTAAAGGACAGAAAGACAGGACTTCCTGAATGGGGTTCTAGGTGGGGTCCTCAGGATCTTCTGGCCCTGGACAAATGATTTCACCCCTTCTGGGAAGCTACCTTCTGGTATATGAGATGAGGTGCTAATTAGATTCCACTGGGAAACTTCAGAGATACTGGATGCAAGTGATAAGACTGAAGAAAAATAAAATAAAATAAAAGGACCAAAGCCTGTTCCTGTCAGCAGCCTTCAATTAGCCTTCCATTTGGGGCAGACCACAAAGCTCATTTTAAGAAGAGGCCTTACAGCTGGAGTTGGTGGCAAGGCTGGCCCTGTGGTGGGAGGACTGGCTGCTATTGTGTCCTGTAGGCCTCTGGGCTGCCCAGTTGCCCTGGAAACACCCATGTAGCCACTCAGTCAGCCAGAAGGTGAGGCAAGTCAGGGATTCCCGGTCTCCTCTCCACCTCTCCTGAGATCCTCTGCCTGTTTTCTGTCTACTATCAGAATTCAGCATTGTTTACCAAGGAGCTTTTGAAACATTTTCCTTTTCTCCCAGAAGAAAAGATTTTAGGGGGCTTGCCAGGTAGCTCAGTTGGTTAAAGCACATGATTTGGCAAAGTCTCTCAGGTGCCGGGGACCATGGTTCGAGCTCCACCCCCACATGAAGCATGAGACCTGCCCTTAAGGCAGCCTCCACCAGCAAAAAAAAAGAAAAAATTATAATTCGAACACCCATGACCCAAGACCAGTAGCTGTAGCAAGTTCCTCTCTAAGCTCTACTCATGCACAGATATTGTCAGTCTGCTGGTCAGAGTGCACACTGCAGGTTGACTTTTCTTATGAAACCTTGTCTTCCCAGGCTGTCTCTACAGATGTGCATTATTTATGTGTGAACATTGGCCACAGAGAGGTTATGCCATGCAACACAACCCATTTGACAGTACAGGACCTTCCTGCATGCAACCCTCACAAGTACCCTTTGTACTAGGTATTAGAGTCCCTATTTCACAGCTGAGAAAACAGGCTCAGTCTAAAGTCATGTTTGTGAATGTCAAGCTGAGAATCCACTAATTCATTCATTCCAAAATATTTCTGAATGTTGACAAATCTGAGGGCTGGTGCTGGGCACCATGACAGAGATGATAGGCATGGTCCCTATGCATGTGGGAGCTCCAGTCTGGTAGAGAGAGGACAAAAGGGTGAGGAGCAGGGGAGCAGGTGGCAGTAGGCAGTTTACCAGCCTAGATTGGAGTAGGATGTGGGCCAATCTCTTTTCCCCACATCTGTGCTGCTAAGCCCTTGAGCAGGTAAATAGGACGTCTTCCAGAAACATGTGGAAAATAAATGTTTTCCTTGTTCTGGCCAACTAACCTTAACCTGGCCAGGATTAACTTCTCTGTGCTATACCAACACGTAGACTCAGAGCCCTTTATTGATCCAGGCCCCCCAGGTGCTATACAGTCAGGTTATTTCCAGTGCTCTCCAATCATAATGTAACAGTGGGCAATTTATGCATGGTCCTCTTTGCATGGCTAACTTCTTGGGAGGATCTTGGGAAGAAAGTTGTTAACTCAAGGTCTTCAATATATTTAAAGCTGTAGGATTCTCCTTTGGGATAGGGTGTATGTATGGCTGAGACTGAAACCTGGGGCCTTTTCACTGAGATATGTTCCTAGTCTCACCCCCTAGTCCCACCCTCCTTTTTTGTGTGTGTTTTACTTGAGATAGGCTCTTGTTAAGCTGCCCAAGGTAGGCTCCAGTGAGCTTGTGATCCTCATGCCCCAGGCTTGTAGAGTACTAGGGTTGATGGTGAACACAGCTTCAATATTTATTATGCTTTATCCCATTCTCACATCCTTTCACCTTGCCAAGAGGCAGGCTATTATACCCATTTTACAGATAAGGAAAACAAAGCTCAGGGAAGGTAAATGGGGACGTGGGGATGTAGCTCAATGGTAGAGTACTTGTTAAGTGCATGAAAGGCCCTGAGTTCCATCCCCAGCACTGAATTATGGTGAGAGAATCAGAAGCCTGCCTCAGAGTGGACATTAGGAAGTGGTAGAGGCAGGATTTGAATCTAGTCTACCAGACTCTAGAGCCATTTCTCTCCCTACACTATTTAAATTTTGGAGGTAAGGACCTACGGCTCAGGCATGTTTGTGACAGAATAAAGGATATGAACCACTCGGACCTTCTTCGAAGCAAACACTTTTGTGTGACACCTAATAGGAGCTGCAGTTAGCTTCAGAATTTCCACATGACCACCCCTTGGAAGGCACCACCTTGTCTCCACCTCCTGTTGTTCAGGTACCCATGTCTGGCACCAGCTACTTGGATATAACTGGTTGATCCAGGCCTGGGCACCTGACTCAAGGGCACATTTCCAGGACTGGACGTGAGTCAAGATTGCATTCAGAATGGAGCTGGGACAGTCATGCCCTCTAGGGACAGTGAATTGGGAAACCCTGAGTGTCTGAGCCATATGGTAGGAGCTGCTGAGTGGATCCAGAAGCTCTGTAGAAAAGTTGCCTGGATCTAGCCCCAGGCTCGGTCATTTACAAGTATGTGGTCTGGGGTAGATTATTAATTGCTTAGAGCCTCAGTTTTATGATCTGTTAAGTGGAAAT
This sequence comes from Myocastor coypus, assembly GCA_004027025.1. NCBI lineage: Eukaryota > Metazoa > Chordata > Mammalia > Rodentia > Myocastoridae > Myocastor > Myocastor coypus. The sequence continues at coordinate 10,951 of PVJA010033981.1, read as the reverse complement.
AAGCTGGGTGTGGTGTTCCAGGCCTCCAGGAGGCTGAGGCAGGAAGGATTGTTGCAAATTTTAGGCCAGCCTGGGCTATAAAGTGAGCACCAGGCCAGCCTGAATTGCATAGTGAGACCCTGTCTCAAAAAGACAGAGAGAGAGAGAGAGAGAGAGAGAGAGAGAGAGAGAGAGAGAGAGAGAGAGAGAGATAACAAGAGCTGAGCTTCAGAGTTGTTGAAGGGTTTCTGTTCTGCTGAGGTTTCTGACATTACTGATAAAGGAAGGAACTTTGGACAATATCCTTTGAACAGTATCTTTATATAGGCTTCATGGTGGCCCCAGCAGGGCACCCTCTGAGTGTACTCATGGCCAAGAAAATGTCTTTTGGGAGAGAATACTTTGGTGACTTAAGGCAAGCTTCTCTCAGACATGCAGCATAAGACATGAGCAACACCTTTACAATTCTACCTGTTTTGTGACATCAGCCTTCTCTGAGCACTCAGATCATTGATGTGCAACAAATCACTTCCTTCCAGACAAGCTGGTGTTCCTTCAAATGTCCCAGAGACCTCCTCCATAGATTGGAATGGAGAATGGTGATAGTGGAAGGAAAAAATGAGCAGAAGCAGCCCCCCCATCACAAATTTAGCTCTTTGAAGGCCAGAGCAATGGCCATGCTCTAGAACAAATTAAAATCATCTCTTTGTGTCCAGAGGTTCCATATCTGTGACTTCAAACAACTTAGGATCAAAAATATTCTAGAGCTGGGTATGTTAGCACACACTTGTAACTCCCACACTCTGGAAGGCCTGAGGTAGAAAGATCCAGTGTTTGAGCCTAATCTGGACAACTTAGTGGCTGATTAAGATTTTGTTTGAAACTTAAAAAAAAAAAAAATTGAAAAGGTGATGTAGCTCAGTTAGAAGGCCCTGGGTTCAAAACCTAACATGGAAAAAAAATCACACCTCTCTGAACACAGACTTTCCTCCTTGTCATTATTCCCTGAACAATACAGTATCACAACGATCTACATAGCAATTACATTGCATTAGGTATGACAAGGCATCCAGAGATGCTTTAAAGTCTAAGGGAGCATGTGGTAAGTTCTATGTAAGTATTATGCTGTTTTTATACCTCAGATACTGAGGGACAAGTGGACATTGATTTCCTTTATTTTAGTGCACAGAACTCAAGGTCCTGAGAAGGACAAGCAAAGCTGTGTTTCATCTGTGTCCATTTTTTTTTTTTTTTTTTTTGGCAGGACTGGGGTTTGAACTTACAACCTTGCACTTGCCAGGTAGGCACTTGTACCACAGTTATCTCTCCAGCCCCCTCTATCTGTGTCCACTCTAACCCTACAACCCCACATCTATTTTTCTTTCAAGCATTGGTTGAGCCTCAGGAGCTTTTTCAACATTTTACTGAGATAGTATCTTATTCTAACAGGGAGTGGCAGTCCCAGAGATGCTCTGGGTTTTCACAGCCAAACCCACACATACCGGAAAGACTTCAAATTATAGAAGTCATAACTCAGCTCTAGTGCCTCTTCCCTTGGCCTGATATCCGGCATTCCTCTGTGATTACCAAACTGGTGGGGAACAAAGGGCTTTGGCACCTGAGCAGACAGACACACAGTTCCCCTCCCCCAAAGTGTGAGCTGGTATTTTTAGGTCAAGTCCTTGGCCCTCTTATCTAAATTCCACCTTAACTGGAAACTAGGATTCCTCAGCCTTTCAAACATCCAGTTCTACCTTTGGAGGCACAGACCTCTCCTCCCTGCTTCCTGTCCAAAGACACAGGCCTATTTCCTCAGTAGCTTTGTTGAAAGCTCCTTTTCACTCGTGTCCTTTTCCTCCATGGGATCATTTTTCTTGGAGCAGGTTCAGACAAGTACACACTTTTTTTTTTTTTTTTTTTTTTTTTGCAGATTTTTATTTCAGGCATACTAAAATCCCAGCAAATAAGCCATTTCCTGTGAGCCGCTTGCTGGATTTCCTCTATCCTTGGCAGCTACAAGGACCTCTCATCCCAGCTCATGTCCCACAACACAGGATCTGTAGCTTTTGTATTACCTGTAACCTATTTACTCCTAGACAGGATTGAGGCTGTGGGGCCAAAGAGAAGAGAGGGATACGAGGAGTGTGTGGGCCCAAGGAAGCAGAGAGCCTTGGTCCCCTTTTGCACACCCGGGGCAAAGGTGCGTTAGTCATGGTCACGCGGTGTGTCCTGAAAAGGGGCAGGTCACAGCGTCCACGAAGCCAGCAGCTCCGTGGCAGGCACCTTTGGCCAGGGTTCTTGGCGGCTGCGGTGGCTCTGCTGCGGATGAATCTGTCTCCTCCCTGAACCTTAGGGCCCCTGAATCCTCAGCACCACGGACAGGGAAACTGAGGCGGTAGGCGTGAGGAGGGCGGATCCCAGTACAGCCAGTGGTGCTGGCTGGCGGTGTGGCCGCGGGCCATTTATCTCTTTCCTTTTCAGACCTCGGCTTTTGAACGCGGATAGTAATGCTTCCGGCCTGGAGGTGGGCCGGGAGTAGACGTGAAGCCCACACTGAGAAACATAATAAAATCCCATCCACAGAGCCCCAGACCGAGGTGCCTCGCTCCAAGGTCACGCGGAAGCAGCAGCTTCCAGACACCAATTTCCTGCCTACCTTTGCCATGTCTTCAGCTTCTCAAGTCCTGGGCCCGCCGACGGGTCCAAGGAAAGTTTCTCTCTCAAAGCCCACCCACCATGGGGACCTCTAAGTGCAGCAACCCTTCGCCCAGCGCGCCGCCGGGCCCAGAATCGCGCGGAGGAGCATTCCGAGAGTCCCCACCGCTCGCCACCTGAATGCCTCCCCAGCGACTAGGGGCGCCGGCCTAGCCGCCCCGCCCCCTCAACGCCACCCCCGCCCCTGCCCCCGGCGGCCTCAGCGCTCCAGACCCGGAGGGGCAGCCGCGCAGCCAATGAGAAGGAGGCGTGGGGAGGGCGGCGGCGGTTGTGATGCTTCGGGTGGCGGGCCGCGGCCAATCGGCAGCGAGCGCGGGGGCGGGCTGTGACGCCCTGCGCTCCTCGTGCGGCACTCTATAGATCCAGTGCTGTGGGCAGGCAGTCGTGCTGCTGCTCGCTCGTCGCCGTTGCTGCTACCGCTACCGCCCCTGTGCGCACCCTCAGTTAACCGCCGCCTGCTGCGCGCAGCCCCCCGCCGGCTGGCCGGTCAGCGAGCCTGCGAGCACCCTCCGCCTGGCCTCCGAGGGGGGCGCCCGGCGGGACCCTGAGCCTCGCCCTCTCGCGTTGCAGTCGCCTGCGTCTCTTCGGCCGCCTGTCCGGCATGAAGACCAAGTTCTGCACCGGGGGCGAGGCGGAGCCCTCGCCCCTCGGACTGCTGCTGAGCTGTAGCGGCGGGAGCGCGACCCCGGTGCCCGGTGTGGGTCAGCAGCGCGACACCGCCAGCAACCTGGAGCCCAAGCAGCTAGGCGGCAGGCAGCCGCCCCTCGCTCTGCCCCCGCCGCCGTTGCCGCTGCCCGTGCCCGCCCTGCCCCCGCCGACTGCGGCAGACGAGCAGCCCGAGCCCCGGACGCGCCGCAAGGCCTATCTGTGGTGCAAGGAGTTCCTGCCTGGAGCCTGGAGGGGCCTTCGCGAGGACCAGTTCCACATCAGTGTCATCAGGTCGGTGGCCCTGCCGCGAGAAGGGCGGTCGGGTGAGGTGACGTGGGCGGCCCGAACCGGGCCCGGTTGGGGACCAGGGCAACCGGGCCCTCCGAAGCTGTGCTTCCCCGGCCTCGGAGGCGTCCAGGCCGAACCCAGCAAACACTCCCCTCCGCCGCCCAGAGGCAGGCTCTTGGAAACAAGTCGCTTTCACGAGAAAATGGGTCCCTTCTGGTAGAACAATACCCTTCAGTCACAAAGTACATTTTGTACTGAAGCTCAAGATGTGTCTAGAAAGTCCCTTTGCGAATGAGGAAGGGAGGTTGTCGCTGGATTTAAAAAAAAAAAAAAGTCAGTTAGTGGCTTGTAATTTCTCTATTCCAAGATTTGATCCCGATCCCCTTACCCCGCCACAATTCTTGAGTTTTTTGATAGTAATTGGTAGTTCGCTCATCCCTCTCTGGCTGTTGAGACCTCAGGTAGCTGCGTTCCTAGCCAAAGTTGGGAGGCGGAATTCCAAAAGAGTGAGGTAGAAAGGTAGTCCCGTTTTTAAGCTTAAAAATATTCATCTTAAATTTAAATCACAAAAGTATGTGTCTGTATATTCAGACAACAGAAAAACATTGCTGTTCCCTTGACATCCATGGCCACTCAGCACTCCTCAAGTGATACACATTTAGCTTTTATTGTGGGTCCTATTTGTACCTTAAAAAAACCCATGTGGTCTTTTTGCCCTAGTTCCCTCTTTTTTTTTTTTTTTTTTTTCTCTCGAGACTGGGGTTCAAGCTCACGACCTGACCTTGCACTTGCCAGGCAGGCACTTGTGCCACAAAGCTATCTCCCTGGCTCCCTAGTTCCCTTTTAATTGGTTGACCAGGTTGAATGCAAGGTGTCTAGAATCTGACTGGCTGATTGCCACTAATCTCCAAATCCCATTTTAGTCATTTTGATTTTCTTTTCTTTTTCCTTTTCCTGTTTCCTTTCTCTGTGCCCACCGTCTTTACCCGAGCCACAAATGCAACAAAATTAACTCTGGACTCCACTTCCTCTTTGTGCTTCAGGCCTCTCCAATGTATTTATGATCAGAGTTAAAAGGCAGTGGAAATAAAAAAAGAAAGAAAAAAGAGCAGTTGAGAGGAAGCAGAAAAAAGACCAAAGATGTTTAGGCCATTCCTGAATTTCCTAATTGCACTTAAAACCGAATAGAACTTGTTCTAATGTTAAATCCAGCTAGACCTGGCCATTCTCAATGAGAACAGTGATATACACTGTTGTAAGCCATGTACACGTCAGTCTGTAAAACAGGAAACCTAGAGAAGTGACTTGGCTGCTGTCACCTGATTTTCGGGCAGAGCCTGGACTGGTCTCAGGTATCCCCATCCTGTACCAGCACACTCACCCGTGAAACCACTGGTATGCCCCTGAAGACAGCCCTGTCAAAACCTCCTGGTTCTTCTGAGGCAATGGCTTTCACCAGTTAAGCCTTTCTGCTTTGCTCAGCTAGTAACATTGAGAATGTTTTTTTGCCCCCTTGGAGTTAGTAATCTTGGAAGATGCAATTATGTTTTTGAATCAGAGAACATTTTAAAATAGGATGTACACTGTAAGTTGGATAGGGAGAAAAGATGATTTAGGACACGGAATATGAGTGATGTACAACTTTAAAAAAGTTGAGGGCTGCTGGGCGTGGTGAGGGACATTTGTGATCCCAGCACTCAGGAGGCTGAGGCAAGAGAATAATAGCCTTGAATTTCAGGCCAGCCTGAACTGCATAGTAAAACCCTACCTCAAAAAAAAAAAAAAAAAAAAGTTAAGGGCTGGGGTATATATAGCTCTGTGGTAGAACACATGTCCAGGGATTCCCAGCTTTAAAAATAATAATAATAATAATAACATTTGAAGATCAAAGGAAGTGTACATGGTTAAAAATTAGTGGAACTCACTGCAGTTCAAACTGCTCTGGCTAAATCAAAAAAGACCAAAAACAGACAAGGCAACTAACTGCTGTGGGGGCCTGGGGAGATAGCTCTGTGGTGCAAGTGCCTGCCTGCAAGGTCGTGAGTTTGAACCCCGGTCCCGCAAAAAAAACAACAACAACAACAAAACACCAAAAACTAACTGCTGTGGCTCCAGCTATCACACACATCACCACTTCCCAATATGTTTCTGGAGCTTTAGGTTTTTAGCTGCATCTGTTCATAGATCACCTTAACTCAGTCCACTCAACCTTTCTCAAATTTAATCCTGCTCCTCCCACCTCGCAGAGTGCTGCTCTTGCCTTTGCTCCTTGCCAAACCCCAGGATCATTTCTGATTCTACATCCTCCCCCTCAATCCCTCCTGCACTGTGGTACCTGAGGCCTGGTGAAAGTGCCGACCATTCTTGCTTAGACACTGTAGCAGCAGGTGCCTTTGGAGCTTTCAGCTTCATGTGTTTCTCCCTTAGTTCATTCTATATCCTATTGCCAGGTATTTTTAAAGTATCATTCATTATATCTAGGGCTCAAACTTGTTTGCAGGGTCTAAACTTGGGCCTCTGTCTGGCTTTTATTTGTTTATTTTTTTTTTTGTATGAGGAACCAAACTCAGGACCATGTGCTTACCAGATAGATGCTGTGCTGCCAAGCTATATCACCAGCCTGGCTTTAGAGGCATTCTTTGTTCTTGTTTTAAAGTTGCACCTTTCCCTAAACCTTAATTACTTGACATGGAGCTAGTTCCACTGGTCCTTGAATTTTCTGAATGAGCTCTGTGTTTCCAGTTACCAGGCCTTTCCTACCCTCTACTTGGCAGTTTTCCCCGTGGTGTCTGCTTTTAGAGTTCCTCCTTCAAGGTCTAACTCGGCGAGAACCAGAATTGTTTGTTGTTGTTGTTTTGGTGGTCCTGTGGACTGAACCCAGGGCTTACTCACAAAATTGCATCCCCAGACTTATGTTTATTCTTCAATTTGGAGACAGGCTCTTACCTAAATTTATCCAGTTTGAGTTCAAACTTGCTGTCTTCTTGTCTCAGCCTCCCAGAGTGTTGGGCATAAAGGCATGTGCCACTATGCCTGCCTGAGATGGAATGAATTTTTTTCATATCTGTATCTTCCTGTGCTACTTCATAGATACAAGCCTTGACATTACAGCACTTACACGTGTTTGTGTGTGTGCTTATTCATTCCACTTTCTTGTTAGGTTGAATTCCCAGTGGTATCTCATGTTTATCTAGTATCTGCAGCACTAGAAGACTCTGTGGTCCACCCTGGCACTGTGTTTGTACTAATGATCATTTTTTGCCTCAGTTGATTTCTTTGCCATGTAACAGCAGGGTGCCCAGTTGGCTGTGTGTCCATGCCTGACCATCACAACACCAATTTTTTTCTTTTTCCTCCCTTCCCCTCCCCTCCCTTCCACCCTCCCCTCCACCATCCACTCCCTTCCCCTCTTCTGTCCTCCCCTGTCCTCTCCTCCCCTCCCCTCCCCTCTCCTTTCCTCTCCTTCCTTTCTTTCTTTTTTCTGGGTACTGGGGATTGAACTCATGACCCTGTGCTTGCCAGGCAAGTGCTTATTCTACTGAGCTATCTCCTGGCCCCACAACACCAATTTCTCTCCCTATGTCTTTGGACTTGTTTGGGGGCTGTGGTTTATTTATTTATTTATTTATTTATTTATTTATTTACTTATTTATTGTCATGCTGAGGATGAACCCAAATCCTTGTACCTTCTAGGCAAGGCTGCTGCTACTGAGCTGTACTGCTAACCCCCCCATCTGATCAAAGGTTTGTTATTATTTTAATTGCTGATTGCTAGGTATGTATTGTACCATTGAGGTACATCCCCAGCCCACATTGTTGATTGCTAAGACAGTCACAAAGCCTGGCATTGCTGGGGCACACCTGTAATCCCAGGGCTCTGGGAAGCTGAAGTAGGAGGACTGAAGATTTGAGCACAGCCTGGACAGTGTATTAATTTCAGGAGAATGTGTTTTCAGTTAAAAAAAAATTGAAGTGCTAGAGATATACTTCACTGGGAAGGTCCTGAGTTCAATCCCTAGAACTATATACACAAAACAAAACAAGAAAAACGGGGCCCGGCGGGATGGCTCAGTGGTCTAAAGCACCTGCTTGGGAAAGCTTGGGCGGCTTCAGGAACCGCGGTTCAATCCCTGGCACCACATGCTGCGCCAGCCCTGCTGCCCTCAGGGTGGGCTGAGCCGGCCATAAAAATGAGTGAATAAACAAATAAAGGTTCTGAAACAAGAAAAAAATAAACAAAACAAGAAAAACCCCCTCATCAGTTGCAAAGTGAAATGAAGTTGATGTAAAGTTTCATGAAGTTTAATGAAAAAGGATTTAAAAAAGGTTCACATAGCTCTTACCACATTATATCCCATGGATAAACTTGAATAAAGAAAAGCAACTCCAGGAATACATAGGCCCAGGAAAAATCAGTTATATGCATCAAAAGATAGCACCTTGAGGAGTCTTGTGAAGTCTTGAGGTGTTTTTCCAGTATTAAACAGAAACTCTGAAACAGGAAGCAAATTGTGTCTTATGGTGTTATAAAAAATTTTGGGGAAATTCATGCCAAAATTCCCTATTTTATTTACTTTTCATTTTAAGTATATAGTTGAATTGATTCTAGGTACTACATTTTGTCACATATATAAACAGAAATAATAGTTCTTTTGTTTTTCTTATGTATTTAGTACAGGGAACAGTTCTATTTTTAAGGTGAGGTTTTAGCTCTGGTACTATTTACTGTGAAGATTTTGTTTGTTGGATGGCTAACTTTTGGTACTAGGGTTTGCATGCAGAGCCTTACACAGCTAAGCATACACTCTGCTTTTTAAGAAAAATTACATTTTTGAGTGTTTTTTTTGTGTGTGTTGCATTGATTCTTTTTTAATACTTTTATTATTTAAATTTAACAATGGTTATATATTTTCATCATCCGATCAGTTTAGATTAATAGATATAGGTATATAAGATTGATCAAACAAACGTTGCATTGATTCTTACTGTGTTGGCTTTTTCTTGTGATTGATTGATTGCAGGACCAGGGTTTGAACTCACGACCTTGCACTTGCCAGGCAGGCACTTGTGCCACGGAGCTATCTTCCCAGCTCCTGTTTTTTTCTTTTGAGACAAGATCTCACCATATAGTCTAGGTCAGCCTTGAGCTCACTGTGTAGCTGGAAGCCTTGACCTTGTCCTCCTACTTCAACCTACCCTTGTGATGGAATTATACTCATGTGCCATCATGCCTAATTCATTTTTCAGGGTAGTTTTAGGTTCATAGCAAAATTGAACGAAGTACAGACACCCCACATGTCTTACTTTTCTCTCATTGCTGGGACAAACACCTGACACACAAGCTTAGGAAAGGAAAGGTTTATTTAGCTCACAGTTACTGGAGGTTTCAAGATGTTACCCCCGCTTTATAGGGTCTAGAGGAGAGGCTGGGGCGCTGCCGAGTCCGGGATGTTTCGCTTCATACTTCCAAAGATCGCTGCCTGGGGTGGGGAGTGGCAAACCTCTGACAGCACTTGCTGTCAGTTTTAACGATTCTTCGGGGCCTCTCTTGGCCACGCCCCCTCAAGCCCCGACCCTGGAGCCGCAGGCTTGACGGCTTGACCGCCCCACGATTTACTGGAGGCTTTGCGGGGACAACTAGACACCACAGCTCCGCACATTCCTGGCACATCCCAGTCTCGCCCATAAATAATTAATAGTAGGATTTACCTTTTTTTTTTTTTTTTTCCTGCAGTGCTAGGGATTGAGCCCAGGCCTTTACACTGAATTTCATCCTCAGCCCTCCCCCCCCCCTTTTTTTTTTAACTTTGTAAGACAGGGTCTTGGCAAGTAAGTGATTTGTTGTTATTGTTTTGTTTTTGGTACTGGTGATTGAACTCGGGACCTGGTGCTCGCCAGGCTGGCACTTACGCTGCTGAGCTATCTGTCCAGCCCACAGCAAGTAGGTGATTTGCCCAGGCTGGATTTGACATCACAATCCTCCACCTGATTAGTACCCACTCTGTGGATATACCAGTTTGTTTATCCATTCATCTACCAAAGGATGTCTGGGTTAATACCAAGTTTTGGCAATTATGAATAAAGTAGCTTTAAATATATGTGTAGGATTTTGTGTGGTTATAAGGTTTCAGTTAATTTGGATAAATACCAAGGAATGTGATTGCTGGTCATATGGTAGTAATTATGTCTTTTTTAATTTTATTTATTTATTTATTTATTTACTTGTTTGTTTGTTTCAGAACCTTTGTTTATTCACTCATTTTTATGGCCAGCTCAGCCTCTCCTGAGGGCAGGGCTGGCGCAGCATGTGGTGCCGGGGATTGAACCGCGGTCCCTGCAGCCCACCCAAGCTTTCCCAAGCAGGCACTTTTAGACCACTGAGCCATCCTGCCGAGCCCCAGTAATTATGTCTTGTGAAACTATGTTTATTTTTTTTAAATTAATTTATTTATTTCTTGTTTCAGAACCTTTGTTTGTTTATTCACTCATTTTTATGGCCGGCTCAGCCCACCCCAAGGGCAGGGCTGGCGCAGCATGTGGTGCCGGGGATCGAACTGCGGTCCCTGAAGCCGCCCAAGCTTTCCCAAGCAGGCGCTTTAGGCCACTGAGCCATCCCGCTGGGCCCGAAACTATGTTTAAAAAAAAAATTTTTTTTTTTTTTTTTTTGCAGGACTGGGGTTCAAACTCACAACCTTGACTTGTCAGGCAGGCACTTGTACCACAGAGCTATCTCCCCAGCCCCTGTGAAATTATCTTACAAAGTGGTTGTATCACCATTTTGCATTCCTAAAGTCAATGAGAGTTCCTGTTGCTCCATTCTTAGCAGCATTTGATGTCAGCATTCTAGGTTTTGGTCATTCTAGTAGGTGTGTATAATGGTATTTTGTTTGAATCTGTAATTCTCTGATAACATGGTATTGGACAGCTTTTCATATGTTTTTCTCTCAATTTCTGTTTTTTTGTTAGCATATGTTTGTAATATATAGTGAGTACATTCCTCCTGGGGCATAGCAAGTGTACATAATACATTTTAGTCCTTTTTTCATCCCTTTCTTCTTCCCATCCCCATTCTTCCATCTCCTGGTCCCTTTCCATTTGTAAAAATGTTAGCTCCTTATTTCCTTTTTTTTTATTGTTTAAATTTAACACGGGTTATATTACATATTTTCATCATCAGATCAGTTTAGATTAATACATATAGGTATATAAGATTGATCAAACAATTAAACATTAACCCTTCTAAATCAACATTATTATTATTATTTTTTCTTTTCCCCTTTCTTTTCTTTGAAAGTTGACATATTGCATATTGTCCTCACAA
>PVJA010033980.1:0-22897 GCA_004027025.1 Myocastor coypus | reverse complement strand
AAAGTAATGTGGATTTAGAAAGGTTAATGTTTAATTGTTTGATCAATCTTATATACCTATATGTATTAATCTATACTGATCTGATAATGAAAATATGAAATATAACCACTGTTAAATTTAAACAATAAAAAAATTGAAAAAAAATAAAGAACTCAGTGGATTTATTTAGTAATCACATACCGTTAATCCCAGCATTGTACCATGAGTCACATATTCTAGATCAAGAGACCTCTGAAACAACCCACCTATGACCAAATGAGCCTTTGCAGGGTGACATCTTAACACGAGCCACAACACCCTCACTGTCTGACATTATTGATCCATGGCCTTGATTGTCTTTATTTTAAATTAGTAGTTAAGGTATTTGTTTTTCTTTTTAAACCTGAATCTATGATTGAGATATCAACATATGTGCCACTATGTTCTCAAAGAGTGGATTAACTCTTCTCCATTTTAGCCAGTTTCTTGCTCCAACTTTGTGATTCCACAGAGATGTCAGTGATTGTTGCAGGGCTGACTGCTTTTTCCCTTATGGAAACCCCCGAGTTTTCCTTTGTCTTTTATTATCACACCAAAGTGCTCAGGATATTTGAAAAATCACCCGGTTAACTTCCTCAGTTTTAATTATTTTGCTGTGTGTCTTTATAAATGAACTTAAATTCTTTTGAGAGGGTAGAGTATAAATACAGTAACTAATTGCTTCATTAACAGAAAGAATGAGCCTGGACTGGGTTTGTCGGAGTCCCTCTATCACTGCCGGCTTCGCTAATCTATGAACAAATGTGCGCAGGGCCAGGAAAACACCTCCATTTCACTCTTCTGTGCAGTTCAAGTAAATAGTTTACAACCTCATGTAAAAGAAAGGCCCCATAACATCTAGGCTGTTGATCCTTTTTATGTCTCTAAGGTGTTTTTGAGATCTCAGTTTGAGAACTTGCTTTATTTTTCTAGCATTGTCTTCCCTTGGAAAGCAAAGCAGAGAACCAAAAGGCTCGGGAGTCTCTAGCTCACTTAGCTGGAAGCAGAGTCCTCTGCCTGGCCATGGATCCATTCCAGTGTGCAAGAGGCAGAGCCACTCACCTGGCACCAGGCAGGTCACACAGGAACCCTCTGTGAGCTCAGCCTTCCCCTGGACAATGAGGCACAGCTTCTGCATAACCTCACCAGCCAGCTGGGCACTGCCTCTCCACAGGTGAGAAAGTCATCCCCTGAGCTGCATCAGCTACCCCAGAGCACTTACTGTTACTTCCTGCTACATTAGAAATCAGTTGGGTCAGGCCTGGAATTTGCTCATCTTTCCCACCACCTGTAGGAGAGACTCCTCCTCAGTTTCCACATTTAACAACATATTTCTCTAGACACAAAACGAGTTGGTCAGGCAGCAGGTGGCCTTGAGCGAGCACCCTGTTGCAGTGCCGACTTCAACCCCATAGCAACTACCAGAAATCAGGCTTCTCTCAAGACCATCCCTGTGGTCCAGGGCAGAGCTGTTACTTGAGTGCAAGTGATGTGTTGCTAGCTTCGAAGGCTGAAGGCTCGTGTCATCATAGCGATGCGCCCCAGGGTTTTTTCCCTGGTGTTTTTCCTCTTTCTTTCTAAGCATCTTTCTATGCCGTATCTGGCTGACAGGGACTGCAGAGACTATTTGGACTTAGTTTGTATCATTTGTAATACTGAAAAAAGGCTTCCTGGCTTTCAAGCCTTTGAATGCTGTGGTCTTCAGACATCAAAGGACATTTCCAGTTTTCTTTTCTTTTTCTTTTTCTTTTTATTTTGTCTATGCAGTTCAGGCTGGCTTTGAGCTCACTTTTGTAACCCAGGCTGGTCTTGAACTCAAAATAATCCTCCTGCCTCAGCCTTCCAAGTGCTGAGATTACAGGCCTGTGCCACCACGCCCGGCTTCTTTTCTTTTTTTATCTTTATGTTTCTTTTCTTCTTTAGGAATGTTATTAATACAGAGTGATGGATTCACTTTAGGAAACTGAAACACGCAAATAACATGTCTTTATCATCTTCTATCCCACTACCTGTTTCTCTTTCCTTCCTCTTCCACTTAATCCTCTTCCCCCTCCAAATTTTACCTCTTAGTTTCCCAACATCTCTCTAAAGGATTTTTGTTGATTTCATGCATCTATGAGTCCTTGCTATGTTAGATATTTAACATGATAAAAATTTAATTATTTATTTTTATAAGAATACCTATATATTATATAAATATATTTATAAATAAAATTTCATTTTATTTATATGTTTATATAAATAAAATTTCCAGAAAAATAACTATTTTTCAAAAACAAAACAATCCTAAAATCACAGTGCCCTGTGTTTTTTTTAAATATTGCTTTAACAGAAGCCATCTGGATTCATGCATTTGCTTCTTCATTCAGTCTGTTGTAATATCACTTGTCATATAGCCTCTGGAAAACACCGTATGCACATAAAAAAGTTAAGACTGAAGAAGACATAGAATGCCTGGGATTACTATGAAAATAGATTTAACTCTGCAGACCCTCGGAAAGGTCTTGCTGATACCCCAAGCCCCACAGAGTACCAGAGCCACATATGAGAGCTAGTATTCTGCCACGTACTCTCCCTTCTCTTATACACACAGGAGTTACAGGAAGCAAGTCCTTTGGGAAGTTTAACAGTTATTGGCCCCTTTTGGAGCCCAGAGGATCGAGTTTAGCACTCCATTCAGTTCCCCTCCTACCCAAGAACTCTTTTCTAACAAGGTCCACCTCTCCCCAACCTATGCAATTTGGAAGTCCTGGAGTTCAGTGTATCCTCAAGTGCTTGGGCCTGTGGTACACAAATGACTCACTTTCTTAGTGCTACTTCTGAAGCCCTGGAAAGGATTTGGGGTTGGCTCACCTTTGACCATTGCCCTGTAGTTAAAGAGTGGGATCAGAATTCAGGAACAGGATGGGCCTTGTCTGAATCAGGCAGTCCCACTAGACCTAGCAGCCCTGAATCATAATTTAATGTGAAATATGTGGAAGTCATCTGACACCAGAGTCCTAAGGATGGTGTGTGTGTGTGCGTGTGTGTGTCTGTGTGTGTGTGTGTGTGTGTTTGTTTGAAATACATGTGTACATATGTGCTTAGCATGAGAGAAGGATTAAGAGTGGCTGAGTAGATCTACAATCTCCTAGTAAAGATGATTATATTTCCCTAATAGTTGTTTAATATTTATTCCATCGTTATTTTATTTTCCCCAATACAGTAAGGACTGTTGTCCTCTCATTCATGAGAATCCAGCTTTCTCTTCCTGCTATAAGCCTCCTGGGACAGCCAGGGGCTCCCCTTGATCTATTCACATCCTAAGGGACAGTCTTTCTCCACAACTTCCTAGAGCATTTACCACCCAACATCCTGTCCATGGTAGCTATATAATCAAGAAAGGAGTTCCTGGAATTCATAAATGCCAGTAACAAAAACAAAGCAGGGGGTCACAGTCTTTAGACCCCCTCAAAGAGTGTTAAAGAAAGCCTCAGGGACTTCACTGTTGTCAGTCAATCTTGTCCTGCCATCTGTGCCTTTTGTTTGTATTGCAGTTGATTAAAATCTGCTCTATTTACCATAGCTGTTTCAAGTTCAATAATAAGGGGAAATTAACTCCCAGATTCCATGAGAGTTGATGGCCAGAACCCAAGCACAATCCTTCATGCTGGAGCCCCCATGGCTGCCCACCCTGTGTTCCGGCTTGAAGCCTGTGCAGCATGTCTCTATTTACTGCCAGAGCCCCAGGGAACTGAGGCTGGATTCAAAGATCATATGCAAATATTACACAAGCAGGTGGACTACATTAAGCCAGTTATGCCCTAGCAAAACTTTTCATTCATCGATCAAAGTCAGGAATCTAAACAATGTCTTCATATCAGTATAGTGCATATGAAATGATGCCAGGGAACCACGCTCATCCCCTTCGGTGAGGAAGACTGATCACTGCCAGCCTTCGTTGGCCTTCTTTTCAGTTAGGCAGTCAAGGCCTATTACTATCACCAGAGCCTCCGAAGAAACTGAAGGTTGGACAGGACAAGATTTCCCAAAGGTAATTTAACTGGTAAGTCATAGATTAAGAACTGTTTTTAAGGTATCAGATTCTACTGATGGACAGTTAACCACTACACTATTCTGAGAAGTAGATGGGGTACAGTGTTGGTGACTTTTCACTGCGGCATAAGTTAGCAATTAGAGAATGCATTCTTGTCCAGCTTCCCCTCTTCCCTGCTCCAAGTTCTCCCACTCAAACTGACAAGTAAGCTGTATGTAGGCAGGGACTTCGGCTATCTTTTCACTATGGAATATTCAGTGCCTGGACACACAGAAGTGTCACTGAAAAATGGCCACACTGAATGAATGAATGAATGAATGAATAAATGAATGATAAATGTGATAGATGGTACATCAATTTCTGCTTTGTGAAGGTTTCTCTGGAGCATCTGAGAGTGGCTACAGCTTCTTATAACCCTCCTTTTATCCAGCTGACAGCATGACATCCATCAGGAGGAAACTCCAGCTTAGTATTGATGCCATTTTTTCCCCTTATGAATACCTTTTATTTAATTCACATTTGTTGAGTTCTTGCTAGGTGCTAGGTTCTGTGTTAGAGGCTGAGGATATAAAAGTAAATTAGACTTTTTGTACTCTCACACAACTTACGTCATTGGGGGACAGAGCAGAGCTTAACAAGCAAAAGAAATGAAGCACAAAGAATGGTATGATGGGCAGGGCCAGAGTCTCCTTGACAGGAAGGGGCTGGTAGTAGAAGAAAGGCAATCTCACGCAGCTTCTCAGAAGTGTTTGAAGATAAGTAGAAGTTGAACAGGTAAATCATCCCGTCATCAGTTAAACAAAAACATAGTGGACTCTTAAAACCATGATTTGTCCCTTTTGTAAAAGAATGTTATGTTCTACATTTTGACTGCTGCTTTAAAACAACTTCCTGGAAATTTCATCGTATCTCTGTCTAATACTGGAGTGAGGCCATCCACATAACTATGGGCTCCATAGCACCCCATGCAGTCACTGACCAGGTCTGGAGTGCTGCCAAGTCACAACGGAAGCGAGTGCGATAGCCACATTCAGTAATTCTTTCACTCTGGGTTTGCCACATACCACTGTTGTGATGTGCCTCCTAGCCATGGGCCCAAAGACAATGGGGGCAACCAATCATGGACCTAAACTTCCAAAACTGTGGGCCAAAAGAATAATCTTCTCTCTTCATAAGCTGGTTGTCTCAATATTTTTTATAGTAACAGAAAACTAACTAGCACAGATAGGGAGGTGAGCAGCATGTCTAGCCAGTATAGCAATGGGTGATGGAGGAAAATTAGAGCGTGAAAGGCCCAGGTTATGGAAGTTGATGTAGATGGGAGATGTACTTAATCAGATAAAGTGGGGCTAGTAGAACCTGAAGGGAAGGCAGAAGCGAAGAGTGAGGGACATTTCCAATATAGTGACACTGTCATCACTACGCCCAGAAACAGCCAGGAGAGTGCTACATTCAGTCCTTCACTTGAATCTGGTGCTGTTCACAGGACCAATCTGAAGATGCTTTTTTCAATCCTTTTATCTGTATATGGGCACCACCAGTGATGTTCCTGACCCTACACTTACAAATCACAGGAAACCAAGCAAGTTTTTCAGTAGGCTGGCTTACACATAACCTAATGCCAAGGGGCAGAGTGATACTACAACCATCCCACTGCCTTGTTTCCATGAGGAGGAGGTAAGCTGGGCCCACTTGTCCTTTATCTTTGAGGGCCACAGTGAACCTTTTCGCCGTGTCTTGCCTTGTAGAGCATGCCTCTTTTTCACCTTCAATAAATACACCTTTACCATCTATTCTGTGTGGCTTACCCAGGACACTGAAAACTTGCAGAAAAGACCCCTGAGATCCTCCATCTGGTGACAAAGTCAGTGAGCTTGGGCTGCAAGAACATATAGCTTTAGAACACATACACATGGTAGAGGCCACTCATGATGCAAACTGTGCCTACCATGAGGGTGAATGGAGTCTCAAATCCAGCCCTCTCACCACCATCCCAGAGGGACCAAGTTCTCTGATTTGCACAAAAGCTCCATGTGGGCTGGTAGAGCTCAGCATGTGAATAACTTTCAGGAGAAAAAAAGATCCATTTCGGGGAAGAAATAAAGTGTGGCTAAGGATGGACAAGGAAAAGGACTAGAACTCAAACTCTAGGTCCCAACTGCACATTTATTGACTCTTTGGCTCACTACATAAACTTCAGCACCTAGAACAGGGCCTGGCAGAGAATTCATATTTGTTGAATGAGTGAATGAATAGCCAGATCGGTACTAAATTGCCAGGACTGGGAGAGACAGGGATTTGCAGATGGTAGTGAAGTTGTCCCATCTGCTATAGGCAGAATGCCAAGCCAGCAGTACCTTCTCTGGCTCTGATTTTAGCCAGGGGACTCAGACACAGAATGGGCTGGTGATGATGGCTCTGTACATTGGTCACAGACCTGAGTTTGGTTGACCTTGGAGGTTTTCATCATTGCATGTTGAAGATATGTTTTGTGAAACACAGGCATTGAATTCACAAGAGGTAGGGTCACCACCAGCTCCCCATAGGGACCTCAGACAAGACATTTAACTTGTCTGAGCTTCTGTTTCCTAACCCAAATTGTGTAAAAAAATAATAAGATATGACAGTTAAGATTTTGGGTGCTACATTTGAATTGTTGGGAATAGTCTCAACCTCACCACTCTCTAGCTAGCCAATTCTCTGCACTTGGGCATCCTTGGTCTTAAGAAAAGAATAATAAAAGTGTTTTCCACACAGGGATGTCACAAGCCTTTAATAAGCCAGTATACACACAGCTCTTAAACTGTCCCAGGCGGCCAGCATTGCCTGTGTTATCGCTGTCCTCGAGGGCAGCTGTGAGGACAGCTGAGGAGAGGGTGCACATCTTTCAGGACCTGACACACTGGAGCTCCCTTGCAAATGCCTCCTTGTGAAGACTTCACCCAAGTGCCCTCCTCTGTGAATTCAATGAGCTATTCTGTGGAATCTTTGATGTTTTCTTCAGAAACTAGTCCTTTGTCCACCGACACTTCACTTTTTCTCTCCTGGTTTTTACCCAGAAGCTGAGATGCTGAAGGGCAGACAAGAAGGGATGAACTTGCTCCTGCCTAGGAGGGAGATCTGAATTCTGATTTTTGCTCCAAGGATGTATCTTCCAAGGGGTGAAGCTGACATTTTGTTTGTGTCTTAGTTATTTTCTCTCATTGCTGGGACACATACCTGACACCCAAAAGGAAGGAAGGAAAGGTTCATTTAGCTCACAGTTACTGGATTTTTCAGTCCATACTTGGCTGGATCCAAGGCAGAGTGGCACAATGCAGAGGCCAGCAGTTGTTGGAACAACAATGGCGACAGAGGCAATTGACCAACCAGGGAAGCAGACAGTAACAGCACAAGTCTGTCTCACTTTAAATTACATCAGGCTCTCTGCTTTAGCCTATCTGCCTCAGGCCACACCTATAATTCCCAGCAGTACTCAGACCCATAATCCCATCAGTACTAAAACACATAATCCCAGAGATCATGAGGCAAGTCTCAAACTCTAGAAGTCCCCACCCCATGATTACATGAGGCTTTGTGGGGACAACTAGACAAACCATAAAAGTTTGTGACACTAAGGCTTGAATGCTTGGTTGTCCCACTGAACTACATCCTCAGCCCTTTTGATGACTGATTGATTGATTGATTGATTGATTGATTGAGACAGATTCTTGCTGAGTTCCCCAGGCTAGGTTTGAACTTATAACTCTCTCAACTCAGCCTCCAGAATACAAACATTCCCTAACACACAAAAATGGTATTTTTGATCCCTGCATGCAAGATGTAGTGTTGGTAGCCAAGTCCCACCTCTTCATGAAGCTTGGGTAGCCTAAGCATTAACTACTTGGTGCTTTCAGGGGGGCACTTGTGGGTAAGAGAAGTTAAGTCACTGCAGCATGGCAGGGCTTTTCCAACCCGGTTGGTCTCCTTGCCTTACCAGTGCCTGGCTCATGAGAGCAACTCAGGTTGAGGGAGGGAGAGAGAGCAGAGTGTGGAACCCTCCGGCCCACAGAGCACTGAACTTTGAATCCAGCTCCCCTTGACCCTGCCCTTTCATTTATATCTCAAACTTCAACAATCTGAGTTCTAGGTATTTTTGTTTTGTTTGGAATTTTTGCGTTTTGCCTTCTATGGTGGTAAGAAACACAACATAAAAACTTATGATCTTAACTATTCTTGCACATATAATGTAGAATAATATTGTTGTGAACCACAGTGACCTGGGTTTTTTAAGTTTAATGACATAATTTCTATCATCCAATAGTTCACAAAAATGTTGTATCATTGATATCTTAAATCCCTTGCTGAGGTCTGGTTGTTTTCCCTGATTAATAGATAAAAAGGCTAAACAGTCAGGTCTGTCCAGTATTTAAAAACAACAAAGAAAAAAATGCAGAAAGATTTCAATTTGTATTTTGATTTTTACAGACGCTCAACCATATGCTTACAAAACAGTATCAGATCCAAACTTCACTGCACAGGAGGAACTAAAGAGGAAATCTGGTGGAATTTTTCCAAATTTCTCACATCAATGAAAACACTCCTGGTGCTCTTGTTTTAATGAAAGAAAACAAGAACATATTTTAATGTTTTCATTTTCTCCTTCTAATATTTTCTAGGTGACATTCAGGATTTCCCTTTTCCAGGCTTTTGGAAAGTAAAACTTTGAAAATTGGAAGAAAATGTAAGCACTTAACAAATTATGCTTCAGGAAATATAAATACTATTAATCTGACCTATAAGACAGTCACTGTTACACATTGAGATTGTTCTTTTGAAAACACATACAAAATGCATAAGTTGACATACATTCTTCTAGAACTTTCCCTTGAAAACACTAACTACACCAAGACATGCTATCATTTCATGTACAACTAACTTGGCACACATTCTTGTAGATTTTTCCCTTGATGTTGCACAAAGTCTTTTGCAGTAATGGGTGGGCGTACTGTATTTACTGTCCTGCAACTTGCATTTCTCACCTGTAGTCCTGGACATTTTTTGATGCCAAACCCTTGCACGAGGATCCTTTCAAAAGCTGAAGTAGTATTGCACTGTTTGCGCCACAGTGCATCTACCAGATCCCATAATGAGAGACCTGGAGTTACTTCCAGGTTTATGTTCATCTCTGCAGTATGCACTAAGTGAGCAAACACTGTCACAATGCCTCTCTCGAGTGAGATAAGCCTGGCCATTATCTGCACTCCCCAGAGTACCTGGTCTGTGGCTGTGGCTCGAGTTAGTGGCCTTTAGAGCCTCCACACTCTCACCTCTCCCAGGAGGCTAAGAATTCTTGCCAACTCCATCCCTGGGGCTGTTTTGAAGGCTAATGACATCATATTTGCTAAGTACTTTATGTTCCCTCATAACTGGTGATACATAAATATAAAATGTTTTCAGTTCCAACAGAGCTTTTGGATTCCTTTCAGGGAGAAACGAGGACCCATTTAAGATGTATGTGTTGGTATAAATACTCACAGCTTGTTCTTTGTATTCTAGAAGGTGCTGCTCAGACTGAGCTGCCCAGATGCCAACATAAGCAGGAGTCAAGCCCAGGTGACTTCCTGCATCCCAGTGGCTGACTGGTGGGAGAAACAGGAGGCACTGGCTGAGGGCTGTACCTGGAAAAATGTCAGTCATGCCCGATATTTCCCCAAAACTATCAGTTTCTGGATCCCCAGGCTCCTTCTGCGCTCATCTCCTCAGTGGCCAGCCACGAAGTGGCTACTCTGTGCCAGGACACAAACAGGGAAGCCAGCCATGAACATGTGACCATGGTGGCAGGTGTGGCCCCCATGTCCTTTGTAATATAAAAGCGTGGGTTCTGAGTTGTTGTAGCCATGCCCCGCAAAGCCCCCAGCCCTCTAGACTGTATGCAAACTCCCAGCTATGGCTGCATGGTCTTGGCGCACTGTCCCTGTGACTCCAGCATCTATGTGGACCAACCCTGTCTTTGTGCCAAGGACCAGGGGTGAATGTTAGCCCCTTCCTCATTTTCCCCAAAGCCTTCCTTCCCCAAAACATTTGATAGTTTGAACAGCTTCATTAAATATTATGGGGGTGAAGAGAACAATTAAAATTTTGTATCACAGAATGGAAAAGAACTTTAAATAATGGTGCTTATTCTGTGTCAGGTTATAGTGGTAGCCCTTGACTTTGCTAACCTTCATATATCTCCCAATAAACCTATGAAGCAGGCACTATCAGTGCTCCATTTCAAAGACAAAAAAGCTAAATGCCATAGACACTGTGGGATTCACACGCACCAGCCAGATTCCCATTGCCCTCTTTTGGAGCCTCCTCTGCTCACTTGTGGCAGACTCAGCGTGCTGGGGAGTTACTGTCTCCTAGAAGCAGCCCTTGCTCAGCGATTGACCGGAACTGGCGCACAAATGCCCTAGCATCTTCACTTCTTGAGGGTGACAGTTGAGAGTCACATGCTTTCCATGTGTTCCCATATTTCCCTTGATGACTTTCACCCTGCTGCCCCCAGTGGTAACTTGCTTAGCTGCATACACCTACTGGTCCCCTCCTTTCCTGCCCCATTTTTCCACTCCTCTGTCCATATTTCCTGGAATCACCACCAAGTAAGCTATTCAACTGAAACAGAAGTTTTAGGCCCTGCTTCTGGGCAGTTAAGCCAAGATGCTGAATCATGTGCTCAGGGTCACACAGCTCCCTAGACTCAAACCCAGCAGGACTGACATCGGAGCCTGTGGTCTTTCCCACTGCATCACACGGTCTCTCAACTTCAGACTGAACAGGCACACTCCTCACCACAGAGGAATTCCCAAGCCCTTGATCTCTTTCCTTCAATAAATATGATAAAGCCCACCATTTATTCAGTGAATTTTATTTGCCAATTCTTGTATTAAATGGTTTACTTGTGCAACCTCATTCAAATATGCCAACAAGTCTACAAGCAAGTTATACTTCTATTAATCTGTTTCTAGATATTAGAATTCAACTCAGAGAATTAAAGCGAGTTACCCAGTCACATGGAAACAAAGCCAGAATGTTTTCTTTTGAGTCCAATGAGTGGAAGACCCGCTTGTGTAGATCAAGCTGGTCTTGAACTCACTAGGTAGCCCAAGTTGGCCTTTAACTCATCGTAATCCTCCTGCCTCAGACTTTTGTATGCTAGGATTTTAGACATGTGCCACCATACCCAGACAGAGCCAGGACTCGCACACAAATCTCCTATACAGACTCTCACCTACTATACCATGTACCAGAATGGAAAATGGAGTGATATCCATGCTCATGACCTAGCTTTAGTTTCTTATTGTTGCTATACTAAAGTACTAAAAGCTTAGTGACTTTATATCTTTTCTAAAAATAGTATTAAGAATCGAACCCATGACCTCATATATGCCAGACAGGTGCTGTGCTGATGAGCTACATTCCCAGCCCAGTTTAGTGATTTAAACAATGCAAATTATGGTCTTATAGTTCCGTATGTCATAAATCTAACACAAGTCTCACTGGGCTAAAATCCAGAAATTGGCAATGTTGTTCTTTTCTGTAGGTCCTTGGGGAGAATCTGTTTTCTTTGTCTTTTCTAGCTTCTAAAGCCAACAGTATCACCACGTCACCTTGACTTTCTTCTATCATTCTCACTCTCTGACCACATTAGGCAGAAGTTTTCTACTGTAAAGTATTATTGTGATTTTATTGAACTGTTATTTTCTTATCTCAGGATCTCTAACTTTTGTTGCATTGGCAAAGTTCTTTGTGCTGTGCAAGGTGACACCTTCACAAGTGTGCAGTAAGCTTTCCATTACTGTAACAAATATCTGAGATAAACAACTCATGGAGAGGAGAGGTTTATTTGGGCTCATGTTTCAGAGGTTCCAGTCCATGAGCGGTTGGCCCCTTTGCTTTGGGCCAGTGGTAGTACATATTGGCAGGGGCATATAGGAGAACAATGCCACTTGCTTCATTGCCAGATCAATGAAAGTGGGAGAGGGGTAGGTGGTGAGCCCAATAGCCCTCTTGGAGGATCCTTCAGGATCTGTAAGGACCCAAAGCCTCCCTACTAGGCTTATCTCCTAGGCAGTCAACTACCTCACAATAGTACGCGTTCTGATAAAGCCTTAAGCCATGGGCTTTGAGAGGATATTTTCTTTTTTTATTCTTTAAAGAGATTACAAATTAGCATTAAAATAGAAAAAAAATTACAAGTGATACAGAATTTCATTTAAAAAAGTAATATGAATTTTACAGTATTTGATGTAATGCATAGTATTGTCTTCCAGCCAGTTATTCATATTGCCAGACATATGCATGTAAAATTGGAAGAAGAAAGAAAAGAAATGAATATATAAGAAGTTAAGAAGATAAAAAAGTACAAACAATTGAAAAAAGGAGACAAAACAATTCAGGTATTATCTACTTCTTTCCATAGACCAGCAGAAATGCAGTTAATTGACCAAACTATCCTGCTTGCATACATAGATAAATCTCTTTCCCCAACTGCCTCTCCTGTTCTTCTCCTCAACTCAGTGACTCTTTGCTCTTGAATAAATTCATTCCTTTTCCCCAGTATCTATTGCACCCTTCAAATGCCATTTTTTTTTCTTTCAGGGTCTCACACTAAGGAGACAATATTATGTTTGCACATGTGGTTCTGATTTATTTCACTTCAGAATATATTCTTTAGTTGCATCCATTTACCAACAAAGGACTCAAATTTATCCTGTTTTATAGCTGATTAATACTCCATTGTGTAAAAAGTACACATCTTCTTTATACATTCTTCAACTTATGGGCATCTAGGTTGTTTCCAGGATTTAGTGATGACAAATTACACTGCTATAAACATGGGTGCAAATATGATGCTGTGGCATGAGATTTACAGTTCTTCTGGAAAAAATATCCAGAAGAGGAATAGCTGGCTTGAATGTAACCTACAATCCTAGCTTTTGAAGGACTCTCCACATTGATTTCCATAGTGGTTATACTGATCTACACTGTGATGTGTCATTTTTAATCCAAACTATAGCAGCACGCTCCAGGAATCAGGATCAGACAAGTTTGTTTTGCAGCCCACAGTTAAGTCCTGCTCTACTGTGGGACTTCTGTGTGGAGGTAAACTGAGTTTTATAAGATGAAATCAAGGTAGATGAATAGGAAAATTGCTTTGTAGAATAAGCTTTCCTTGATTTGTACTCATGCTACGCTGAACCAATTATAGACACAAGAAAGCCCTGAGAAGAAGCTGTGGAGAGGAACAAGTAAAGAACAATGTGAATATATGTCTGGGACTCAGAGAATCATGTGGTGGCCTGACGGATAGCTCAGTGTATTAAAGCTCCTGCTTAGGCAGACTCAGAGACCAGGGTTTGATCCCAAGGCATGCAGTGCTTGTCCAGCCCCTGCCCCCATGGCACATTGAGACTGTGATTAAGATTGGGCGTGGTGGCTCGCACCTGTAACCCCAGGGCTTGGGAGGCTGAAAACAGAAGGGTCACCAGAGTCCTATTTGTGTAGTGAGACCCAGTAGACCCTGTACTAAGCACATTAAAAGAAAAGAAAAAAAAAAAAAAAAAGAATTATCTGGTGATGCTCCACTTCTGACAGGAGGGGAAGTGAGGAGGGAAGGTCTTTGGTATCAGGATGGGGCTTTTGTTGGCAAGGGACAGAATATCTCACTAATGTTGCTTAATGGTCCCACATTTAAGGTACTTTAGAGGTGTATGCTCCAGGGATTTCCACTGTTCAACAAGACCTTCCAGAGCCCATGCTCTTTCCCTGGATTAGCCCTGCCATCCTTGGCATACAGCTTGTGGCCCAAGATGGCTGCCTAAATTCAATAGGTCACATCTTCACACCACAGCAGCCTACGAGGGAAGGCAGGATGGCATGAGAAACATTGTACAGTATTTTTCCTCTCATGTTGGAAGACACAACCAAATCAAGCACTGGCAGGGAGGAAGGAGATTCCTAGGTGTGGTTGATCACCTGTGATTCACCTTTTGGAACCAGGTCCATTGCCACTTGAACAGAATCAGAAGTGGACAGTGACCCTCCTCTTCCAACTTAAGAAGACTTGCTTGAGCTCTGTCCTAATTAGGGGTCGGGAACACACTGCCTTTAGGACAGACCCAGACACTAGCATGTCCCTCACAGCTCCCTTATCACCTTTCTTCTTCCTGTCACTGGGGGCTTATCATGTACAAGTGGTGTTACCTTGATAAATCACTTAATATCTCTGAAAGGTCAAAATTTTCATTGATGAGTATTTCCAATATCCACCTTCCAAAATTGTTTTAGGGCTAAAATAGTATAACAAGTGTGGAAGTGGTCTGATGCTTAGAACATGTGAAATAAATGATTAAATAGCAGCAATAACAGGGCTTTGTGTACACAGATGACTGGGCTCTGAATGCCCATACATAGAAATGTCTCAGGAGCCTTTTAGAATCTAGATAGTGAACCAAAAATCTACTGTACTTTTTCTGTTTATTTATTGATTGGGTCCTCTCAGTCTATGATGTCACTTGAAATTGTTTGGACCCATCAAAAGGAGTCTTCTTGTGCTGATAATGTTAAGCAGTTAGGTAAGTGAGAAAGGACTGTTTGCCTTCCTTTGAACCAGGTCATCAGGGCTGTAGGCCATGACAAGACAGGGCAGAGACGGTCACTGTCACTGGGCTGTGAACTAGAGGGGCTTCTAACCAGCTGGGGTGGATGCTTTACTCTCATCTTTTCTCAGGAAGGATGGCAAGCTTGACTCAGACCACTGTGGATCTAACTCATCATCTAGAGATGTTGGAGTCTGAGGTGAGCCCTATCTGTGGTGTCAGCTGATACCTGGGGCCACATAGCTCTTATCTTCCTCCCTGCCTCAGCTCAAGACTTACTGCTCTAAGGAGTGGGATGGACCTAATACAAATGTGGGGAGAAGAAGAGCAAAAAAGGCAGCATACCCTCTAGTCTGCGTTTATTATTGGTAATAGTGATATTGAAGCTTTTCCACATAGGTCTCCAGGCTCTACTACCTCCAAAAACATTAATGCCAATACAACATCCCTGTACGCAACATCTCCAGCTCTTCTCCCTCATTCATCTGGCCTCTTTAACCTTTTGAGGCCACTAGATCCTTTTTCCAGTTCCTGCTCCTGGCAAGGCAACAGCAACAGTGCCGAATCTTGTTGCACAGTGAGTTCCGGCCCAGCTGCGTGAGCAACCTCAGGAATCTTGTTAGAAATGCAGAATCCCAGGGTTCCTGGTAACATCAATCTGAATCAGTCATTCAGCAAGATCCACAGCATTGAGCAGGTACCTTGGAGTGTGAGATGCTTCGGTCCTCAAGTCATCTATCTTATCACTGACAGCTATGGCTCAGATACATTTGAGTGCAGTCCCCAAGGGTTCATGTGATAGAAGTTTGGTCCTCAGTGTGGTGATATGAAAAGTGGTGAGACCTTTAGGAAGGGGGCAGTCCTTAGGTCTTTAGGGGTCTGTCCTGCAAACAATTACTCTAGTTCTCATGGGACCCTGCTCTCAAGTTCTCAAGAGATGATTGTTGTACAAGAGCAAGATTGGCCCCTTCAGTCTGACTTCCAGTCCCCTCCCATGAACTCTGCACATGTGCTAGCGCCCTGATGGCATCCATCGCAATATAATGGAGCCAGAGCAAGATGCCCTCTAAAGCTGGCATCATGCTGCTTGGTGTTTGAACTTCATTTCTCCAAAATTGTGCAGTAAGGAAACTTACTTTCTTTATAAGTTACAGCACCAGAAACAGACGACACATGAATGGTTCTAGATTTTTGTAAGACTTCACAGTCCAGAATGATTCTCACTGGCAAGCCAGGTTTTTCAGATGTGATCCGTTGGGTTGTCCCTTTCATTTGGCAGTCACAATCATTATGTTAAAGTCCAAAAAGAGCCTCTCAAACTGCTTGGGCGCTTAGTTATTACATAGATGTATATATGCTAGTCTTGAATCTACTGTTCCTAAGCAGTAAGACATAACTATTCATTCCATTGCCCATTTTTTGTCATACAATTTATAAAGTGTGCATGGAATTTTATTTGTATCGAGGCAGTAAAGTATATTTAACTAGTTCTTAACTGTTGGATACCAGAGTTACTTTTTATGGAAAATTTTAAATTGCAAAAGTATTTCTAAATTGTATATCAAAATCTTGGGTTGATTCTAGTTTTTCATAAAAATTATATTTAATATGGCCATTTAACATGTATGAAAAAGTGGTGCCACCTCTTCAGAGCAATGGTATTGAAAAAACTAGGAAAAATGATTAGAATTTTTTCTTTCTCAGTACTGGGGCTTGTGCTCAGTACCATGCACCCATCCACACATCTCCAGCCCTTCCTTCTTGGAGACTGATTCTAGGTAAAAGTTGCCCCGCTAGTCTGAAACATGCTCTTCTTCTGCAATAGCCTTCTGACTAGTTGAGACAGAGGCCTGCACTGCTCTGGCTATTAGATCTTTTTCTTGTATTATGACTTAGTGATTTGGCCCCACCAAAACTGACACTGAGGGTTAATTCACTAATGTGGATATGTCAGGTGGGTGGCCTCTAGGATGTGGTCAGGTCATGGGTCCTGCCCTCGTGAATGGATTAATGTTTTTTTCCAGACACTGAGTTTCCTGTCTGAAGTTAGATTAGGGTTCCCACGGGTGAGGTGAGTCTCCCAGGGCTGGATTAGTTATCCAAGAGCAATTACTATGCAGCAAGCCTGGCACCGTGCTCCATCTCTTTTACCCACATGCTCCTTCCACACATGCCCACTTCCCCTCTCTGCTTCTCCACCTCATGATACCCATGCGGCCCTCACCAGAATAACCCAACCTTAGACAGGGCTATGAGCCCAAATGCATCTCTTGTCTCTATAAATTACCTAACCTCAGGGATTTCATTATAACAACGACAAAAAAATATTGATTAAGAGCCTATGTGAATACGCTAAAGCATGATAAGATGGCCTAAATGTGACATATCAAGTCACAAAATATGGAAGGCTATTTTGTGACATATAATTAATTGCATATGAACTTCTGGTACACATTAGATAAAAAGCTTAAAACTGATATACTTAATAATATATATTAAAGGATTCAGTTTAATAAAAGACATTACATATAATACACAGACAGACTAGAAGATATTGGTAATGACTAAAACTTACCAAGGACCAAAAGCTATATTCTAGCATATTTAAGAAACTCCTGAAAATCAAAAATTTTTAAAAGATCAAAACAAAAATCAGCAATAACATAGTATAGAAAGAAGCAATTATCCAGAAAAAGTCTAAAAAATGTAGACAAAAATGCTTCAACTGTTAGACCCCTCATGCTGAATGCTGCACTGGCCTTCCCCTGGGGCACACTGAGCTGGCACCTGAGTCTGGTGTGGTGGTGCACATCTGTAATCCCAGGGCAGGGGAGGTTGAAAACATGAGGATCGCTATGCAACTGAGCTGCATAGTGAGACCCTTCACCAAATACATAAAATGAAGAAGAAGAAGAAGAAGAAGAAGAAGAAGAAGAAGAAGAAGAAGAAGAAGAAGAAGAAGAAGAAGAAGAAGAAGGAAGGGGAGGAGGAGGAGGAGAGGGAGGAGGAAGAGGAGGAGGAGGAGGAGGAGGAGGAGGAGAAAAGCTTCTACTCAGTAGTCAAAGGAAGATAAACTAGGGCCCGGCGGAATGGCTCAGTGGTCTAAGGCACCTGTTTAGAAAGCTTAGGAAGCTGCAGGGACCGCGGTTCGATCCCTGGCACCACATGCTGTGCCAGCCCTGACCTCAGGGAAGGCTGAGCCAGCCATAAAAATAAATAAATAAATAAATAAACAAAAGTTCTGAAACAAGAAAATAAATAAAATTAAATTAAAAAGGAAAAGAAAGAAACCTAGTTTGTAAAGACCCAGCTCCCTCAAGGATGATATTACATGAGGAAGACAGAGTAAGAGAAGAGTTAAGAATGAGGACAGGCTGGGCTGTGGTGGTGCACACCCATAATCCCAGCACTTGGGAAGCTGAGGCAGGAGGATTGGTATGAGTTCGAGACTAGCCTGGGCTACAAAAAGTGAACTCAAGGCCAGCCTGAACTGTATAGTGAGACCCTGTCTCAAAAAAAAAAAAAAAAAAAAAAAAAAAAAAAAAAAAAAAAAAAAAAAAAAAAAAAAAAAAAAAAAAAAAAAAAAAAAAAAAAGACAAAAGAAAAAATAAAAAAAGGAAGATAAACTAAACCAATCAGTGGTCACTGTAGCCCTACTGGACTAGAATAATTGAAGATGGTTGATGTCAAATGTAAGGAAGATACACTAGCAATTCTGGTTCAATCCAGGGTGTGTATACTGGTGAAGGTCTTCTGAAGTGTCATGTAGGAAAATGGAGTCTGACTACATGTACAAGTCTCCTGCAGCCCACCAGAATGCCCTACCTGTGTCTCTAAAAGCACATGAATGAATATTTGTATCAAAGTGCTTCATACAATGGTTAGAAGTTAGAGGTTGCCTGAATGAGCATCTTGGCAAAAATAGAAGGGAAACATTTGTTGGGTGTAGACTTTGTGCATCAGCTAGAAGAAATAGATTCTGTTACATATAGCTATGAGACCGGACCTTAAAAACATGGTGAAGGTTGAAAAAGCAAAAAGTAGAATAAGTTGTATACGCAATACAATGAAGCAATTTTTGGGAGCACATGCACACCAAAAGATGCACTTTGAAACAATATCAAGATTGCTTACAGAAAAAAAAAAAGCAAAGAAAGAAGAAGAGAAGGAGGATAAAAGAAGAGAGGAGCCTTATGAGCCTTAATGGTCCACTCAGGCAAAGGAGTCCACTTGTATGTGAAGGTGGGTGTGTGGGGGTGCTTTATTTTATATTCTTACACTGGAAAAGTCTCCTTAATTACTAATTCTTGGGAAACACACATGTCATAGTCTTTATTTACATCTATAGTAGAACCTCAGTCCAAAAACTTAATTCTTTCCATCATTCTGGTCACAAAGTAGGATGTAATTCTCATTCAGTTTGGTTTGCAACCAGCAGAATTAAGTTCGTGAACCAAGATAGCACGGTATAATTATTTCTATAATGTATTAGTTACTTTTCTCAGTGGTGAGACAAAATAGCCAGTGCCCAAAGTTTAGGAAGAAAGGTTTATTGTAGCTTGCAGTTTGTAGAGGCCTCAGTTCACAGCTGATAGCTCCAAGGAAGGTGGGATGGTGGCGGGGTGCAATGCAGGAGAAGCAGCCCATGGCAGGCAGGCAGAGAGAAAATAGCAAGGTATCACGCATCAAAACAGTGAATGAAGCATCAAGCAATAGACAGTAATAGCAGCCCTCTTGCTATCCCTTATATCCTGTGTACCTTATATTCTGTGTACCATACCTAGGGTGGGCCTTTCTGTTATCCATTCCCAGAACTATGCCAAGCCAATAAGTGGATTTATGGAGTAATCATACACCCTTGATCTCAGTGTCACATGGTTGTAGATGCAGCCATGTCTATAAAGCCTCTCCTATGACTGCATGAGGGATATCTAGACACAAGCTAGAACATATATATTGAATTCCTGGAAGTAAGATGACTTCCCTCCAATCTCAAGCCACAAATGTAGAAAAGCAACAAGGCTCCTCTTTGGGTGCAAAAGGCCCTTCAGAAGAAGACCCTCACTTACTTCTGAGCTTGGGGCTATTTCCCTTTACCCCAGAGTAGTGATATCTGCCTGTCCTTCTCTCACTGCACCAAGAGATAATGAGGCAGCTGCTCTGAGATGAGGTTGCTGATCAGCTCCAAGAGGGGGGATCCTGTGCATGCAGATTATCTCCTGACTGTATCAGATTAGCCTTGCACGTTAGGATCATAGGATCTCAGCCTCTGAGTTGAGTCTCTGCAGTCCACTTCCCATCTGTTAGAAGAGCCTGTGCAGCAAGCTCTGCAGGAGTTATAATGACCTTTATTACATAGGACAATGACCTTTATTACCTAGCAAAGAGCTCATATTGTGAGGGGATTCCCATTGCTCTTCTTTCCCACCTCTGCCCACCCCAGGCTTCCTACAGAGCACTTTAGCATGTCTGGAGTCCAGCCCCCACTCCTGTCTGGATTCTTACTGTCCTAGAAACGTGATCTCACTGAAAAGAAACAGGAAGGAAGGACTGAAGCCCAAATGCTGATGAGAAATGATTCCAGTGCCCCAGGTCTGGGGACAGCAAACTACTTCCCCATCCTAAGGCAGCTTAAGAGCCAACAGCTAAGAGTGGTTTGATAGTATAAAGGACTGTAAGATGGATGGATAAAGCACAATAGAGATAGATAGATAGATAGATAGATAGATAGATAGATAGATAGATAGATGATAGAAGCAGGTAAATAAATAACACATGCAACAGAAGCTGCGTATGGTCTACCAAAGCCTAAAATATTTATTGTAGAAACTTTCCAGAACGGGTTTGACCAACAGCAACAATGGTACATCTTGGAGGCTTCTTCAAAATGCAATTTCTGGTGTGCATCCAGCACTTCTGAATCCAAATGTGCACTCTTGACAGGAGCCCTTGGAGACTGGAGCCCATAGGGAAGTTTTTGGCATCCTGGTACAGTTGGATTGGTTGTAAAGGGGCCACCTCTGGGACCAGAACTGCGGACCAGAGTCTTCTTTCTGGCCCCTCCTAAGTGCCTGTGGTTGTCCTTTATCCGTTTATCAAGTCCTGTTTCCTCAGCTCAGTCATGGGGGCGAGCATAATTTTCACTGCAGGGTGGTTTCATGGGGATTGAGCCGCTCAAGGGCTCAGTGAGTGTGAAACTTCGTTTCTACCACATGGCTTTTAATGTTGAGCCCTCAGCTCTCTGAGGGGAACACACTTTGCATAGATGCCCAGAGCTTCTGCACAGATGGCCTTGGGTGTTTCCTGAGAACCCCAGCTATGCAAATGCTGAAAGCCTGCTGGTGAGGAGGCTGAGGGCAAGCCCAAGGTGGCCCCACTTGTCAGCTGGCTTCCTCACCACAGCAGGACAGGTAATTGCTTTCTGATTGGGAACAAATTGGGTTGTGTGGGCCCCAGTTAAAGGTACTTGTTTCCCTGAGAAACAGTCAATGTTTTGGATCCCATTGAAACAAAGTTAACATTTCAGAAAAACAAACAAAAGCTCTGCCTCCACCCAGAAGCAGGCTGCCTCCACCTGACCTTGCTGCCCTGAGCCACACAGGGCTGCCTGCAAGGCTGTCTGATTTGCCTTTAGTGCCTTCTTTTCCTACCCAGGGGTCAAGGTGATACTACTCGGGTGGGCCCTGGGAGGGCAGAGGAGACAGCGGAAGGTTGAGGGATCTAAGATAGGGCCTTGGCTCAGTTTGGATCAGATTCTAAGTGAAGACCTGAGACAAAGGGAGGACACTGTGTTCTGTGCTCACCCAGGCGATCCTGCAAGGGACTAGTGTTTATTCTACACGACAGCCCAAGTTTTACTTCCTGTTTGGCTTTCTGAGGGCCCAATTGTGAAGATTAACAAAAGACCATCCAAACATTTTCAAGGATACAAATGCTAGAAAGACATTTGTTCCTAAGCCCTATTTCCTTTAATAATAGTACACAGTTCACACCATGTAGTCCCAGCACAGAGCTGTTCTGTGGGCTGGAGCTTCTCCACTGAGACCTTGATGCCGTTTGCTACTTTCTCCCATGAGGGGAACTACACATAAATTCCACAAAATATGTATCTTGTGAGGGGGATGGTACTGTTTTCATTTATTTAAGTTTGTATATCTCTATGGGGCATATTTGAGTGATTCAATGAGTACATACAATGTATATTAATCAAAGAAAAGTAATAAGCATGTCCATCTCTTAACAATTAATCATTTTTGTGTGCTGAGAATTTCATTGTCTTCTAGCTCTTTTGAATTTGGGGCCCGGCAGGATGGCTCAGTGGTCTAAAGTGCCTGCTTAGGAAAGCTTAGGCGGCTGCAGGGACCATGGTTCGATCCCCGGCACCACATGCTGTGCCAGCTCTGCCCTCAGGGCAGGCTGAGCCAGCCATAAAAATAAATAAACAAACAAACAAAAGTTCTGAAACAAGAAAAAAAATAAATAAATTTTTTTTTAAAGTTTAAAAAAAAAAAAAGAAAAGAAATTTGTCAGAGGCTTATTTAATCAACAGTTGCCCCACTGTGCTAAAGACAACAGAGGACACCGCTCTACTCTGGTTGTCCTGCTCCTCTGAACAATTCCCTTTCCCTCCTACTCCTCTCTTTCCAGGCTCTACCGGTCACTGTTCCACTCTGCTCCTCCGCAGAGTTGAATTACTGGTTGGCAATTCCGCTGTTGGAATTTCATCCTTAAATGAGACGAAACCTAACACTGAAGAGATATTTGCACTTCTGTGTTTGTCTTAGCACTATTATCATAGCTAAAATACGGAATCAGCCCATGCGATCTTCGGTAGCCAATGAAGAAAATGTTTTAGATTTACATAATGGAATACTATTTAGTCATAGAAAAATAAAATCCTGTCATTTGTAGTAACATGGATGGAACTAGAGGTCATTATGGTAAGTGAAACAAATCACAGGAAGAAATAACATAGATATTCTAAGAAAAAATTATATACATACATATGGGTAGCTAGCACAGTATTTGGCATTTGGCCACTTAGCTTTAAAACGTTTTGGCAAGTTGGAAGGAGCTTTGGCATGAGGGGGAATTCACTGTGCGTTTTGCACGTCTGGGTTGCAGTTCAGGCTCCTCTGTACTAACTCAAAGGTGTCACGTTTATTAGTCCCTTTATCCTAGCTTCCTTATCTGTCAAAACAGTGGTATCCTAGGTGAT
>PVJA010033979.1:0-22913 GCA_004027025.1 Myocastor coypus | reverse complement strand
GGAGGAGGAGGAGGAGGAGAAGAAGAAGAAGAAGAAGAAGAAGAAGAAGAAGAAGAAGAAGAAGAAGAAGAAGAAGAAGAAGAAGAAAAGGCCAAGGGCCAAGGAGGAAGGAGAGAAAGAGTAAGAGGAGCAGAAGGAAGACAAGAAGAAGAAGAAGGAGACGGAGGAGGAAGAGGAGGAGGAGGGGGAGAAGAAGAAGAAGAAGCAGAAGAAGAAGAAGGAGAAGAAGAAGAAGAAGAAGAAGAAGAAGAAGAAGAAGAAGAAGAAGAAGAAGAAGAAGAAGAAGAAGAAGAAGAAAAAGAAGAAGAAGGATGAGGAAAAAGAGGAGCAGGAGGAAGAGAAGAAGAAGCTGGAGCAGCAGGAAGCTGTGATAGTGACATGGCCAAAGCCAAAACCCAAATGCTGAGGATTTTGCCAACAAAATCGAGACCACCAAAACTAAGTCCAGTTGGCTAAACTTAAAGATCCATTTTCCACCATAAAAATATGTTCATTAGCAGTAGACTGCTCAGAGACCCTGGTAAATTTCAATGATGCGCTAACAAAAACCGGGATAGTGCACGGATGAGCATCACCACGTGGCCAAGTGAATGAAGCTGGAGACGTTGGACATAATCGCAGCACTCTGTAATCCCAACCCTCAAGGAGACTGAGGCAGGAGGATCACAAGTATTTCAAATCCAGTCCAGGAAACTTAGTGACTTAGCGAGAACTCTGTCTCAAAATTTTTAAAAAGAGGCTGACCATGTGCTGTGTAGCTCAGTGTGAAGTTCCTTGGTTCTATCCCCAGTGCTACAAAAAGGGCAATTCACGGGGGCACAGCTCAGAAGA
Source organism: Myocastor coypus (assembly GCA_004027025.1). Taxonomy (NCBI): domain Eukaryota; kingdom Metazoa; phylum Chordata; class Mammalia; order Rodentia; family Myocastoridae; genus Myocastor; species Myocastor coypus. The sequence continues at coordinate 22,082 of PVJA010033979.1, read as the reverse complement.
GTCCTGCCCCTGAGAGGTGGCTTGAGAGACCCCTGGAGGGCCTTGAATGGAGTCATGCCTGGATGTGGGTGATGGGCCTCATGGCTATCCGTGAGACTAAGCGAGCTCTGTGCTAGAGGTTTGTGAAGTGCAATGTGCAGGCTGCACCTTAATTTTAAAACTCCTTCTTCCCACTGACAGGTCACCAGTTTTGCCTTTGAAGCAGGAACATGGAGGCCTGTGATCTCCAGCACCACCATTGTATTGGAACTCAAAGGAAAAGAAGCTCGTGGGAGGAAACTGCCTCTGGAATAGGATCCTGTGGAGCTAGGAAAACTTCAGAGGAAAGACAAGGACGCAAAAACATGTTAATATTCTCCCTTTTCAGCCACTAGCTCTGTCTCTTAGGGGTCCCTACTATAAATGGCCTCTCACACAGCTGCCATGGTTTCCTTCCAGAGTCTCTGAAGCCCCTGGCCCACCTCACCCTCCTCAGAGACCCCTGCAGTGCATGGCAGGTGCTGGGGCCCTTCTTCTAGAAGACCATCTCTGCCTTTTCAGGCCTTTCCGTAACCCACAGCGCTAGTGTGAACATCTGCATGCCCACATCTTGCACACTGGCACAAGTACACCTGAGATGATTTCTTGGCATTCCCATGCTGGAAGAAATGGGTCCTTTGTGGTCCTGGCAGCAAGGGTCAGGTGGGTACAAAGCTGGTAAGTGGTGAAGAATGTCATGTAGAAGAATGCCTGCCTCCTTCTCCCTTGCCAATATTGCCATCATCAAACTTTCTGCACATTGGCAGACTAACAGGTGAAAAATGGCACATTCCTGCTGGCTCCTACCACATCAATCTGATTATAACCGAAGCATGCTCACTGGTCTGTTCAGGTCACGCCTGTCGGCATCCTTTAGCCTTCCTTTCCCTGGGTTGACTTTCTACTTCTGGGCTGATGAACTTCCACTGCCCACCAACCCTGGGCAGCTGCTGTGTGCCTAGGCCAGATGTGACTGCCACTGCCATCTGCAGCGTATGGAACCCAGCTGGTTTGGCAGAACCCACCTGGACTGAAATATCTACTATTTGAACCTTTCAGGAAAAAGTGTGTTGATTCTGGTGTCTGACTTACCAGTGCTCTTTATAAATTAGGGAAATGGGGCCAGCAAGATATCTCAGTGGTCTAAAGCTCCTGCCAGGGCAAGCTTCAGGCAGCCTCAGGGAACCACAGCTGGATCCTCAGCACCATATGCCATGCCAGCCCCACCCGCAGGGCAGGCTGAGCTACGCCCCCCCCCCCCCCCCGAAAACAAAACTAGGGAAATAGTTCACGGTCCTATATATTCTGTTTTGCATTTAACCCCCTGCAAAATCACAAGTCAAAAATATAACTTCAAAGCAGAAGCCCTCTAAATGCCGCGACGCTACTTGGAAACACTCTGGTCTGTGCTCACTGAGGGAGTGTATGTTCACACCCATTTTACACATGGCTTTGCTGAGTCACACAACTCATAGGCCATAGAGAGGGATGGCCGCCCAATTGCTGGGCTCCAAGCCCATAGGTCTTTCTAGTAAAGCCTCTTTCCACTTAGTGTGAGGGCAGGATGGGGTCCAGATAGGTACCTTTAGCCTCCTAAGGGTGTGTGAGATGCATAGCATGGGGGTCGCCTACCCCACCACCATCGCATACTTTGTGAGTAAAGGCAGCATATTCCCAAATCAGAGGTGGTGGGAAGGTTGCATGGTTAACACAGCAAGCGCTGTGAGGGAGGCCTGTGGGCGGGGCGGAGTCTGCACACCCCTCTCCGGAGCTCACACTCAGGAGAAGCATCACTCACAGAAGCATGGCTGCGAGGACCAGAACAGATGTGCTGAGGGGGAGTGGAAGGCACACGGGGAAGGACCGCAGGGCAGGCAGGGCAGGCAGATCTTTAGGGTCCCTGGCACTGGGCCACAGATACACATTACACAAATGTGATGGTGGCCATTGTAATCTCTGAGCCCTTGAACAAGTCACAACTGGAATAGTCTCCCCTTAAAAGGTCTCATTCAGAGAGCAGAGTTCCTCAGGAGAGTGAGGGGACAGGCATGGAGTGTGTGCTTTACATGTAGCATGTGCTAGGTATGTTTTTCCAGTATAGTCTGGCCCAGAGAGAGGGTGGCATCTGAGTATCTGGTCTTTGCAATTTTTTTTCTTTGAGACAGGGTCTCCCTATATAGTTCAGGTGGGCCTTGTACTCACTGTGTAAACAGTTTGACTTGAACTTGCAGTGATTCTCCTGCCTCAGCCTCCCAAATGCCAGCATTATAGGTGTGTGGCATCAAACCCAGCTGCAGTTTTTCTTTAGGGATGAGGTATAGCTCAGTGGTGAGCATTAGCCTGTCATGCGTGAGGTCCTGAGTTCTGTCTTCAGCACCACACACACACACACACACACACACACACACACACACACACACACTCACACTCTTTCTCTCTGAATATTTTCTAGACTGATTGTATAGTGCATACAGCCACAGAAACAGCAGTTTTGCTAGAGGATAGATGCAGGCAGCATTGCCCTAAGATTTCCTTCAGACTGCGAAGCCCCCTGTAAGACTGCAATTGCAGGTAGGGAAACTGAGGCTGAGCCAGACAAAGCAAGGCAGCCCACTAGAGGTCTGCTGGGAGGCCAGCACTGCAGCCCTAGGTCTGGACTCCTCACACCTGGCCTCTGATCTGTGTCCAGATCTTGATGAAAACAGCAAAGGAGGGACAGTTGTATCTTGTGTTTTCTCATGAGTGCCCAATGTGACAGACAATACTGAAAACGACCAGTATGAACATCCTGGTGTTGTAGGCAGCCAAATTAGATAGAAAAATTATAGGCAGTCAGACACGGCTAGGTCCTCAAGGAGACAATATGGAGGACAAGGTGACTCTACAACTTGCTAAGAGACAGATAGACCCCTGCCGTGGGCCAGACCTCAATACAAAAGAGAAAATAAACGTAGCCACATACTTCCCTGGGAATATGAGCATCAGGGATTGATATTCTAAATAGGTATCAATCACCTTAAAAGAGCCTAAATGAGTCACTAACCCAACCCCTAACAGGAAGAGACCCTGTTCCATATTCATGCCCACTTGCTGCCTGACTCGCTTTCACATTCGGTACTGGATTTGATCAATTTTACCTGAGCAATAGTGCTTATGATCTCATTGGTTGACCATAGTTTTGTCCCACCTCATGCCCACCTAGGCGAATTTCCATGGTTTTCACCTTAGATCGGCCTCATCGCAGGGTTTTACACTATGAAAGTCCCTGGAAGAGACAGCTTCCCGGGGACAACCCACTCGAGGCCCCCATCCCTCTCTCAGACAGGAGCTTTCTTTACCCCAATAAATGTTCTGCTCATTACCTCCGTTTATTCCTAAAATTCATTCTTTGGTTTTAGAGAACACCAACTCATCCCAGGTACTTTTCGGGTTGGGTGCTTCTGTTTTCCTTATATCATTTGGAGGTTCCCTGAATGGAGCTCATCAACCCAAGAATCAGTTTTTCTCCCTGTATATGCCACTAGGGAATGGGCTCAGGAATGACAAGACCACCCAGGGCCACACATCTAGTACAGGCCCCAGATCAGAAAGGTGGAAGGCTAGTCCTGATTACCCTCTTCTCTTAAACACACACACACACACACACACACTTTTTAAACACAAGTTTCACAGACCTGTCTTTGCAATACAACAGCACTCTGTTCATGCTGAGTCAGGCTGGTCATCTGTGATTCCAGTGCACACTAAGGCTTAAATCCCCATCCTGATGACCAGAAGCACTGTCCTCAAAGCAGAGAGAGAGCTAAAGGCAGGTTTTCAAGGGTTCCAAGGAGGCTCCCTTCCTTGTCTGGCACCTGACTCTCATCACCATAGATCAACTCATCCTCAGCACCTCACCCAGGCCATCACCTGAGCATGGCATATTAGGAAGATCTGTAGTCACAGGCCTCATCTCCGCCCAGTTGCCCCTGGGACTCCAAAACCAGACACACATCCCTCAGGGCCTGGTGTGGGGACACAGGAAAGAGGAAAAGGCCAAGGCACCAACCTGACCTACGTCTTGGCTTCCTTTTCCACTCCCGGCCACCAGCCTCCAGTAGGACAGGATCCCTCAGGGCGGGAACCCTGTTCACACATTCTTCACTTTGTGTCCCCACGGTGCCAAGCACAAGCCACCACTGTGGTGAGCACTGATAGATTCAAACAAGCATTGTCACCTTCAGAAGAGTTACATCTAGGGGTCGTTTTTAAAAGTGACATAAAAGATGAGAGGATAACAAAACTGGGGTCTCTCAATACAGTGGAATTGCGCTCAGTCTTAAAATAGTGAAGTTTCTTTCAGGAAGATACTGAGAAGGGGAACAGCTGGGTCGAAGGGAACCTCTAGCTTTAGTTTTTTGGAATCTCCATGTTGATTTCCACACTGCGTGCACCAGTCCCACTCCCACCAATGGTGGAGCAAGGTTCCTTTTTCCCCCGCAGCCCCTCCAGCATTTGTTAATTGATTTCTTGATAATAGCCATTCTTTCTGGGCTGAGATGGAATCCTAATATTGTTTTAATTTGTATATCTTAAACAGCTAATGATGTTTAACATTCTTCATATATTTATTTTGTCATGTCTACCTCATCTGAGAAGCGTCTACTCATTTCAGTGGCTCGTTTTTGGATTGGGTCATTCAATTTGGGGGATCTGACTTTTGAGTTCTGTGTATATTCCCAGTATCAGCCCTTTGTCTGAGGAAGCGCTGGCACACTTCTCACACCATAGGTTGTCGCTTCACTGTGCTGGGTGTTTCTCCTGCTGCACAACAGCTTTTTAATTAGGATGAGGTCACAGTTGTTGATTCTTGGGTTTTATCTGTAGCCTGCCTACGCAAGAGGTATACCTATTCTACCTTCCAGCAGGCAGTGATTCTGTCTTAATATTTAGATTTTTGATCCTTTTTGATTTTAGTTTAGTGCATCTGAAAGAGACGGCTCTATCCTCCTGAATGAACTAAAAGTGTCATACCCCAGTGGTATATATGCCTCCATGTTTATGGACACACAGTTTGTGAGAGCTAAATCTTGGAAATAGCCCAAGTGCCCATCAGCTGATGAGTTTTTTTTTTTAATAATGGAGTACTACTCAGCCATAAAGAAAGATAAACTTGAAATATTTGAGGTAAGTGGATATGCTTTGAGAGCATATTCTTTCAGAACTTTTGTTTGTTTATTTATTTTTATGGCCAGCTCAGCCTGCCCTGAGGGCGGGGCTGGCTCAGCATGTGGTGCCGGGAATCGAACCACGGTCCCTGAAGCCGCCTAAGCTTTCCTAATGAGAGCATATTCTTAAGTGAAAGAAATGGGACACACATGTGTAATTATCGTGTCATTTCTCTGGTGTGAGAAACTGAAAGTATAATAAGGACCACGATGTACAGCAGATACTGTGAAATAGAAGAAAATGTTCAAATGGAAAGGGGAACTAGGAAGGGGGAGGGGTAAAGGAAGGAAGGGAAAAGAAAAAAAAACTGAGCAAAGAAGGGAAAATGGAAATAAAGTTTTTATAAATAAGGAGGGAACAGGGGTTGAAGGGAAAATAGGGGGAAGAGAAAAAGTATCAAGATATAGCATGTACAGGTACAAATTCCCCATGATGAATATGATTATACCTCCAATGTACTGATAAACTTAATTAATTTTTAAAAAAAGAATGGTAAGAAAAGAAGTGAGATTCTGACACAGCTACTGGGTGGCTGAACCTTGTGGACGCAGTGGTGAGAGAGGAATTCTGACCCAAAAGTCCCCAAAGATAAGACCCCAAAAGTAGAGCCACAGGTCAGCAAACAGAATGTTGGGTTCCAGGGTCTGGGGTGGGGGGACAGGGGTTGTTCAATGTGGCTCAGTAGAAAAGGTGAGCGACGGATGGAGGTGACGGCCACATAGCCATGCGAAAGCTCTCGCCTGATCCCCTTTATGCTATGCACGCTTTGTCACAGCTTTTTTCTCCTTCATCTTGTCAAGGATGCTTCAGGTGCAGACTCAAGACTACTCAAGTGGCGAGGGGCTCCTAGGATTCCTGCGCTAACACCCCCCCCCCCCACACACACAAGGAGGCTTTGTGGGCGGGAACTGCAGAGTTTCAGGCACAACACAGAGGTGGAGAACTGGACAGAATTCCTGTTCTCCCATTAAAGAACAGCTCCCTGGATTTCCGGCACACATTACGCACAGGTAGACATTGAATAAATGTTGAGTGACGGGCCCTCCCCTCCCCTTTCTGGTAGGTTGGTAACCTTAGACTTCCAAGAGAAGTCATAAATGTCAGGGGGAATTTTTTCAAACTACAAATCAAAGGCACAGAGAGCAGGGTGGGCACTCCTGTCAGTGTGGTTCGGGACTAGTTTCTGCTGAGACTGTGCAGGGTGGTGGGTGACAGGAAGCCCACAGTTTAGCCAACCATCCGTGCGCAGGTCCCTGTGCAAACCCAGACGGCCTCAGTCAGGTCCCCAAGACTCCCTATACCCACGCTCAGAAAGCCCCAAGAGACAGAAGAGCCTCTCTTCCTCCCTCTTTCTGCACCTTGCCTGTAGCGAGTGTCTGATGGCTCCATCAGGCCTGGGGAGGCTCTGGAGATGACTTCAGGTTTGAGGTCTCTACCCTCGCACTCCCTCCACCGGTCATGCCGCCCCTCGCCCCTTCTCCACTTGCTTTCGAGGGTCGCCCCGCCCTCCAGTCCGGGCCTATGGGCCCCACCTTCTGGGGAGCCTGAATCAGGCTGTGTGGTCTGCCAACTTCCGGCCCGTCAGGTGACAGGCAAGATTCTGCGCCTCGCTAGAGGTGGGGGTGTGCAAAGGCACCGAGGGGCGCCTTCCTGGATGCACCTGCCGGGCCTCCAAGCTCTCCCTCCTCTCCCGGGACCCGGAGGAGTGACGGGGTGCACAGTGAGCGACAAAGAGAACAGGTGGAGAGGGGAAAGGGGGCTAGAGAAAAGGGGGGATGGAGCCCAGCACCGTCCTGAGCCCTAGCCTCCTGAGCCCCCAACTCAACCAGGGGTCTCTTTCTCCCTTCCCTCCCCCGAGGGTCCCAGCCCCCTCCTACCTGGACGTTCTTGCGTCGCCTTGGCCGCTGCCGCCACCGCGGGCTGCCTCCTCCGCGCAGGCCTCCAGCTTCCTCCGCCCGCCGCCCGCCGAGGGGCTGCGGGGACTCAGGAGGTTGCCGGTGGTCGACCGGCCGGAGTCCAGAGGCCAGAGGAGGCCAGGGAGCCAACAGGAGAGAAAGTGTGTCATAGGCTGGGAGGGGCGGGGGAGGGAAATGCAAAAACCCGACAGGAAATGAGACTAAAAAATGCAAAAGGTTAGAAAAAGAGATAAGGAAGAGGGGGAGGGGCGGGGTTCTGGCCCAAGGCTCTGGAGGGAGGGCAATGAGGAGGCAGGCCGCCGCCCAGAGATCCAGTGACCTGGCCCACCTAAGTACAAAAGCGCTCAGGGCACCTGGCCCCAGGTGGGGAAGAAGAGGCTGTCCTCTCCCACCCCAGCTCAGAGAACCCTCCGGTTGCAGGAGTTGGGAGGACAGTCTTCTGGGTTCCCTAGGGAGGTTCCTTCTGCGGGAACCCCAAGGTGTTACTGCTATCTGGAGTGAGGGCCATCAAGGAGCAAGGCACCTGCCCTCCCTCCCCAGCGCTCTTCTACAGTAGCTTCCCGGCTTGCTAGGTGGGCAGCTCTCTTCCAGGGCCTCCCATGTCCACCCTGGGCACTTCCGAAGCGACAAAGGCCCCTGTACCTGCCTGTCCAGGTGCCCGTTTTCCTGCTGGCTGCCATTCTCTGCCCTAGTGGCTAACTCTGGTCAGAGAGATGCTGATTTCTGGATCTTGTCATTTTCATAATTTACCCCCAAATGTTCCTCAGGCAGGCCCAGCGTGCTCTGCTATCTAGCAAATTGTGTATGAGATGTCCCCAGGCTTTGTCTAACGTCATTTTCCTGAAGACTAGGGGTGCAGTTTGGTGGCAAGAGCAAGATCCTGGGCTCAATCCTGGCACTACTGAAAGAATGAACAACTCAGTGAAGATAATCTGAGAGAAGAGGGCACATGTGAGGCTTGGGTTCCAGTGTTCTGGCTGCCCCCCCCCCCCCACGTTTGTTTCCTAGCCTCAGAACTTCTCATTCTCCTCTGTCTCCGTTTATTGCTCTCTTCTCTCCCTCTTTCAGTTCAGAGAAGGGTTAAAGAACTCACTAGCAGCTGTACAGGAAGATAAACACCTGCAGCTGTGGCCCAGGTAGGGAAGACAGCGAAGTCAGGGCATTGTGCAGAGATGGCTGCTGGGATCCATGTGGGCCGAAGGGCTGGGGAAGGGGCTAGGCTGCTGTCTGCCAGTTGTGCTCGGAAGTGTAGTCAGGAACCACAGAGAGGGACCAATCCTAGAATAAACACCAGGTCCCCGGTGGCTGAGTCCTGTCCCACTGTCCAGTAGACCGCGGGGCCCTAGATAGCTTGCTCTTGGTGGAAGCCTAAACCTTCCCAGGAGAGCTCCAGTGTTCCCCTCACCAGGCCTGAAAGGAGGCAGGCCCTCATACAGCAACCACTGTGTTCTGAGACAGGCATATAGTTATGAATGCAAATTCTGCAGACAGCTTGACGAATTTTTGCAATGTGAATGTGACCCACACTATGTTCCATCAAAATATAAAACTTCAATCCCCCTTGTGTCCCCTTCTATCCAATCACTCCCCTCCCAGGGCGACAGCAGTCTGACTTCCAGCAGGCATAGATCAATTTACTTGTTTATAAACTTTTTTTTTTCATGTACGGAGATTGAACCCAGGACCTTTGCAGTGAGCTGTGTCCTCTGCCCTTTTAAAACTGTTTTGAGCTGGCTATCGTGGTGACCATATGTAATCACTGCACCAGGAGACGCAGGCAGGTGGGTTGCTGAGGTTCAAGGCTAGTCTAGGCTACATGAGTTCAAGACCAGTCTGAACAGCACAGAGAGACCCTGATGCAAAATACCAAAATTTTACTTTGAGGTAGTATCATACTAACTTGCTTAATTGCCTACTCTAGGCTTGAATTTATAATCCTCCTGCCTGAACCCTCCACAGTACTGGGGTTACAGGTGTGTGCCACACACCCCGCGGCATGCATCACTTCCCTTAGATGTCTGCCTTCTTTCACTCAATGTTGCATTTTCAAGATTTACCAATAGGGGGGACCGACAGGATTGCTCAGTGGTCTAAAGCACCTGCTTAGGAAAGCTTGGGCGGCTGCAGGGACCGAGGTTCCATCTGTGGCACCACATGCTGCACCAGCCCTACCCTCAGGGCAGGCTGAACTGGCCATAAAAATAAATAAATAAACAAACAAAAGTTAAAAAAAAAGATTTACCAATAGGGTCTCATGCAGGTATCACTCAATAAGATATGTTCCCAACAAATGTTATTAAAAAATTTAAACTTTTAGAACCCTTAAAAGAATTTTATAATGAATATCCATATACCCCGCTACTTGATTCTATAATTAACATTTTATTATGTATTCATCCACCATGTATGTTATTAACTAGACAGATTTTCTTTTTAAATTAAAGGTAAAATTTACATAGAGATTTTTTTCCCCTTGGAATTGGGGACTCAATTTAGGGTCTTCAAATTGAGCTTTATCTCCAGTCCTTTAAAATTTTTTATTTTGACACAGGGTCTTGCTAAGTTGCTCAGGCTGGGCTTGAACTTCCAGTCCTCCTGCTTCAGTCTCCCTGAGTACTGGGATTACAGTGGGCACCAAGGTAAGATTATTTGGGATAAATATATATACCACATTACCCAAACACTTACAAAGACAGAGCTATGTGGTACAATATGACAGCCACTAGCTGACACTTAAGAACTGAGCACTTGACAGGTGGTTGGTATGAACAGAAGTGAATTTGTCATCCTATATAAATCTGAAAAAGCTGATACAGTGATCCCTCAGTTGTCAAACTCAATTCCTTACAGATTCATGCCTGAACACGGAAAAGTTCAAGAACGAAATACATTTTTGTTATAAGAAATAACGGAAAACCAAATAATTGGTTTGGAGGCCCCAAAATTATCCTTATAAATTTTTTTGTTCCAGGACTTTAACAAATTTTGTAATGATTTCTTTCTTTAACCTTATTGTGGTTGTCAGTTTTCCTCTTAGCTTTACAGCTAGTATCACTAGCATTTTTGGCTCCACAGTTAAAATATTTTACACAAATGAAGTGCACACACACACACACACACACACACACACACACACACACGCCTCCGCCGCCACCACCACCACCACCACCACCACCACTCTCCTGACCAATGTTTGAATGCACTAAGCCAAGCGCTACATGCTGGCCAGGTGAGGTTGGCACTTAGACTGAAGGGTTGCCCCTTTATGTCCACAGTGAGACTGGACTTGTGACTCACTCTTTGCCATACAGATGTTTCCAGTTGGATTTTCTGTTCAACTAGCGTGCCAAATTATGAACAACAAGCAGATTATTATTATTATTATTATTATTATTATTATTATTATTATTATTTTTGCCGTCTGAGTAGTGAAAAGTTTGAGCTTAGAGCTGTTCAACAGCCAAGATATCCTTGCACTTATTTCTGTTATTAGAGAACTTCTAAACATATCTAAAGAAATTCGAGGATGTCCATCGACTTAAAAATTGTGTGGAATATAAACACGGCCAAATGTTTCTGAGGAAAATTTCAGGTCTGTGTTGATGTGGGTTAAAGATCCCGGAGTATGAAGATGTCTTAGGTATAAAGGGCTATCAACATCTCCTCAGTAATTTTTCTACTGATTGCATGTTGAAGTAATACTTTGGGTAAGTTAAATAGAAGTAGCTTATTAAAATGAATTTCACCCATTTCTCTTTTAGCGTTATCATTTGGAAATTTTAAACTACAGATTTTTACTTCTTTTTTAGCATATGTTTGTGATCCATACTGAATACATTCAGCTCAGGGAGCGGGCACATGCACACGACATCTTAATTCTTGCCACTTCCCCTCCCACCCATCTTCTTCTATTCCCAGATGCCTGTCCCAGCGCCACATAGTCTATCTTCCTGTTTCCTGTCATCTGTCTTTTATCTGGCTCCTTAAATTATTTATGCCTTGGGATTCTCATGGTGGGGAAGCCATGAGATGTTTAGCTCTCTGTGTCTGGTTTGTTTCACTTAACGTTATGGTCTCCAGTTTTATCTGTTTCCCTAAAAATGACTCAGATGTACTCTTCCTTGTGGCTCAGAAGTGCTCCTTTGTGTATAAAGACTGCATTTTCTTTGACATGGAACATGGCCATCACCCTGAAGAGTTTTCTTCCTCCTGTAAACCCAGCCCTCAGGAGGCTGAGGTGGGAGGATTGCTGTGAGTTTGAGGCCAGTCTGGGTTACAGTATGAGTTCAAGATTAGCCTGGACCAGGACCTTGTTAAAAAAAAAAAAAAAAAAAAAAAAGATGGTCTGGCACAGTGGAGCCTGTAACCCAAGTTTTCTCTCTTTCTCCACAGTGTACCCTTTTTCTATCCTAACTGCTCTCTGACCCCAGCGAAGATGCCCCCAAAGTTGGTGAATGAGGACCTCTGATGTCAGACAGATAGTGAAGTTATCAATGTATATCTTCTCTTTGAAAAGTGACAGTGAAGATCAGTAGTGGGTGGGTAAATTGCTAAAGGCAGAAGTGGGTCAGAGAGGTATCAGAGGTGCCACATATTTCTGGGAGACAAGCAGGTAGACAGGAGCCTAACAAGAGCCTGCAGTAGGGAAGGTGGCCACCAACACCACCCGGGGTCTCCTCGGGATCCTTCCCACCAGCCAGGCTCAGCCTTGAAGGAGTGGAAGGAAAATCTACACTTGCTAGACCAGGGTTGACTCACTGTGTGGTTTTAGCTCCTACCTCAGGCCAACCGGGGACTCTAGGCAGCTATTTCTAAGGGACCCTCAGAGAGACCAGCGCTCTTGGACTCTTCCTCTTTGGCCTCTAGCTTGGCCTCTTTACTGAGGAGCAGCTTTGGTTCTTGTTTCCTTGAGCTTCAAAAAGTAGTGCTTTCCGGTCTCTCTGCGGTGACTTCCCTAACATGTCTAATCTGTTACGGATTGATTCTTCTGTAAAATATAATAAAAATTAATTACTAGAAAATGGAATTTTAAAAAGACACTCAAGATACAAGCTGGCCGATCACGCTTGGTTATCATGGCAATGTCAAAAGTGCTATAAAAGTTGCAAAATGCTTAGTTTCTGATTCTGTCTTTATCTTGTCTCAGCCTGGTGCACAGAAGGACACAGGCCCACAGGCCAGACTGTGCTGTGTGCCCAGCTATCCCCAGATACCTCCTTAAGGGGGTTGGGGCAGGAAAGGATCCTCACAGCAGCCTACTTGGAACTTCAAGAAGATGACCTGAACCAGTAGGATGAAAGAGTTGGGCTCAGGGTAACACACAGGACCATAGTCTCCCCAGGGGTTAAGGGAACAGGTAGCATAAGGATTCAAAGTGTCCCCCAGTAAATGTCCCCAGATTCAAGCAGCTGGCATGGCCACAAAGTCAGAACCATTACCATATAACAGGCTGCCTCAACAAAGGGCCAATTCATGGAAATTAAAAATATAATTAGTCAAATTAATAAAATCAATTTGAAAATCTTATAGAAAGGTTAGAAGGTATATTGAGTATATCCACTGAGACAGGAAAGTGAAAATGAGATAAATACCCAAAGAACATGGAAAGTTCCAGGGAAAAATAGACATAAATGATGAATTCAGGAAGACCAATGTCCACTTAGGCTCCCAGCAGGAGAAGATGAAATAACGATATTTGTCAGAATGGATTTTCCACTTTAAGAGGATCCAGGAAGACTCTTGCACAGCTGGGTGTGGTGGTGTATAGTTCTCAGGAGGCTGGTATAGGGCAATCACTTAAGCTCAGGAGTTTGAGGATAGTCTTGGTAACATCAACACCATATAATTTTTAAAAAGTCTATATCAGATGAACAATGACATTTTTAAATTTATTTTCTTTTATTTTTGTATTATTATGTTTAATAAGAAATAACAATGTATGAGAATGTGACCATTTCAAAATACATTAATAGTACATTTCAATATTTGATGCAATGCATACTGTTGTCCTCCTACTAGTTATACAGAGCCCAGGGTGTAGGTGTTATAATTTTTCAAATCATTGCTGGTACAACCAGATTTATTCTCATTGAACTAAGAGAAAGTAGCTGTATACATAAGCCAGTGTCTGATACTCACAGTGGGTTATTGGTAAAACTGGCAATGTTAGAAGCTGTTAACTTAAGCCTTTTACAGCTCATCATTCTAATCTAGCTTTCTGTTTTATGCCTTGTGATTAAACTTTTCTGCTGGGTGGTTAATGGCAAGTTTAAACATGACCTGTATATCAAACCATGTAACTTTTGTATCTCTCAAGGTCAGTCAAATCCCCTCAGGATTTACTTTGGAACCGTGTACAGTCCTTTGTAGCTTTGTAGCACTGTTGTCAGTGTCAGCCATCTGGATGAGTCACGGCCATTGCTTGACCACTTTGCTCTCTGTGAAAGCCTTACAGAATGTTTTCTCTCTAAGTCATTCTCTTTTGGCACACTATGTATGTTCAGTCCCTTTCCTCTGTAGCCCCATAATCTCCTTGAACAGAAAATTTGGGAAACCACTGAGTTACAGGCTGTTATAGCACAGGTTCTCTTATGTCCTGAGTCCTCACTGACCTTGAAGGACTATTTAAATATTGGCTATCCTTGTACCCCTTCTTTTTCTCTAATTTTGGTCTATAAACTTATATTCTTAACTCGCCAGAAGAAAAGCTTAGTGATACTATCATTCTATAAAATAGGTACTTGAACATAACATCACTGTGTTTCTAAGTATCAAACATCTTAGACTTAACTTGGGGTTGATATTTTCTATCATTGATATTCTAACAAATCTCTATAGAATGTGATAAAAGCAGTTACATATTTTCACATATGTAGAAATCTAGGTACATACAAAATTGTAGCCAGTCAATCCTATGGCATTTTCCTAGTCTCTTATTCTCATTTAATACTCTTTTTAATTTTTTTGTAAACCAATCGTTTACTTGAGAGAGAGTATAGCAGTAACTGAAATTACATTGGAAGCAGCACACATCTAAAAGACCAGAATGGCAGGCATCCCAAGAATATTTTTACTGTTACGCATTGCTATCCTCAGTGTCAAAAGCATTTTGGAGGTTCCTAGGACCATTTTCTAATTCATCCTGTGTATATGGAGTATTACTGAACAATGAAATTCTGTACTTAGATATCCTTATGAAATTTTAGGAAAGAAAAAAAAAGAATTATGAGAAGATCCTTAATTAATTGATTAATTAATGTACTGGCAGTGGTACTGAAGATTGAACCTGGGGTCTTTGCTCTGAACTACAACCCTGGCCCTTTTTGCTTTTATTTGAGATAAATTTTTTTTTTTTTCTGAAATGTTTCCAGTTTTTATAAATTGCTAAATTACCTTGGCTAGGCTTGGGCCTACAATCCTCTTGCCTCAGCCCCCCCTCCCCTCAGTTGCTGGGATTATAGGCAAGCATCTCTGCTAGATGCTAAACAACAATGAAGTAATGTGTCAATGTTCTCTGGGAAATTTACTTTAAGCTTCAAGTTCTGCATTCAGCCAATGATCAATCAAGTGTGAGAGCAAAATAAACCATTCTTACACATGTACAGAGCTGTGGAAGTTCACTTTGCAAGCACTTCTTAAGAAAGAAGTTCCTGAGAATATACTGTAATAGCATGGAAAAGAAATCAAGGAAAGAGGATTACATTGATATAAGAAAGATGGAAGTTAAGTCCAGGAGGATAATAAAAAGGACATAGGAAATATAAATTGTGCTACAGGCCTAGAGAAACCATCAGTGTTCATTGGTGCTTTCAGTACAGGCTCAGCTAGTGTCTCATTACTGTTCTCTCATTGCTGGGACAAATGCTGGACATTCAAAATTAGGGAAGGAAAGATTTATTTAACTTACAGTTACTGGAAGCTTTGGTCTGTACTTGGCTGGCTTCAAGACAGAGTGGCACATGGTCAAGTTTAGCCACATCAATGATCCCACTCCTTTGATTCTCAACATAAACCTGGCTAAATGCCCCCAATGATAGCCATGCCACTGTCTCAATATTCAACTGCTTTGAGAGTTCTTTTGAAAGATTAATCAGTCTGTCACACTTAGTCTTAGGCAAAGTCTCTGGACATGAGCAAAATGTAGACAAACTTTCTGCCAAGCCATAGCACAAATAACCTGGAGTCCAACAACCAGTGCAGTCCTTTTCAGACTGGTTAATTCCCTGATCTCTCTGCATCCTTGTATCTCAGTAAAATGGTTCAGTATTCAGTGGAGGTCCAGTATTCACAGGGTCTCCCAGCCAACTGTATTAGGGAAAAATCTCCATTCCATTTCAAACTAATCTTGGTTTGCCTCTGAGCCCCTGTTATATGTTCAAGGAAAAATAAAAATTTTAGCTCAATTTGCCTAAAATCTAGCCCCATCCAGTAATGTAAAATCCTTTTAGCTAATGCTCAGTCTTTCTAGATGCCCGGGGCCTCGTATAGCTATCTGTCCTCTGTCTTCCCCTAATCTGGCAAATGAGCACATGGGAGGAGAATGGTATATGGGATTTGGGGGACAGAATGAAAGGAAGGCTGAGGTTTGGATCTCTGGGTAATGCCCCTTCCTTGCCTGATGCTGCGTGCCCTGCTGGAATCTGTGATAACTTTCAGCTCCTGTGTAGCTCACTGCCTGCTGTCCTGGCCTATTTAATGATTGGTTGATACTGGGAATTGATCCCAACCTTTCCTTTCTTCCCTCCCTCCCTTCTTCCTCTTTCTTTCTTTCTTTCTTTCTTTCTTTCTTTCTTTCTTTCTTTCTTTCTTTCTGCTTTCTTTCTCTTTCTTTTTTTTCTTTCTTTCAGGACATGATGAAATGTTTTGGACCACACTAGTGACAAAAGGGGACCATAGCCCGCACTGGCCTTGAATTTAGCATTCTCCTGCCTCAGCCTCCCAGAGTGCTGGATTATAGGTGCTCACTACCATGTTTGGCTTTGGCCTTACCTGTACTGAGTTAGAGCCACCCCTCCACCGCTACCCCACCTCACAGCCTATGGCCAAGGGTCACGGTAGTGGGCCCCTCATCCCTGTTCTCTCATCTTCTGGTAGGGCCCCAGTGACCGTCTCTCATCCTGAGGATGGGGCCCTGATGCAGCCTATGAGCAGATATAGCTGCCCATCTGCTGTTTGGACAGGAGAAAGAAGACACTAAAAAAGCCTGGACCAAGGGATTCTACTGTGACTTCTGGAGAGATTACAGGGGACAAGGAGGGTAGCGAGGGTGAAGAACACAGGGAGGCAACGTCTGCTGGCCTCCATCCTTCTGCTTCAGTGCCTGGGCCTTCACTCACCTATGGTGGCAATTCTCTACAGTGGCCGTGGGCGTTAGTAGCAGAGGATCAGTGGCTGTGGGTGTCTTTATAAGGTGCGAGAAAAAAACAAAACAAAACAAACAAACAAAAGCCATGAAGGCTGCTGCCAAGGGACAGCCAACAGAAGAGGGGGATGCTTGTAAAACCATGGCAGTGTCCTCATCCACCTTCTTCACTGCGTCTGGCACCAAAGTCAAAATGACTATGAGAGGTAAATATTTTGGATTGATTCAGGTCACTGAGACAGCCAGGCCAGTGCAATTCAAGGCCTGAAAAAGGACTCCAGAGCTGCTCCAGAAAGTGGCAAGAGCAAAAGGCTAAGTGTGCTAGAGGTGAGGGGCGAGATTTTGAGGGGAGATTCATGACAATATGTCTTGGACTATAATCTATTTTTTTTTTTCAGTTTTTAATAACAAGTTCTTGCTATGTAGCCCAGGATGGCATTGAATTAATGATGACCCTCCTGCCTCAGCCTCCTGAGCGTTGGGATTACAGGTGTGTGCTATCACACCTGGCTTTAATTTTTTTTTTAAATTTTTTTATTTTATTTTTTCTCTTGTTTCAGAACTTTTGTTTGTTTTTATTTATTTTATTTTTATGGCTGGCTCAGCCTGCCCTAAGGGCAGGGCTGGCACAGCATGTGGTGCCGGGGATAGAACCACGGTCCCTGCAGCTGCCCAAGCTTTCCTAAGCAGGTGCTTTAGACCACTGAGCCATCCTGCTGGGTCCTGCACCTGGCTATAATTATAAATATTTAAGCATTCACCATTTTCTTCCATCCCATGAATACTCAGTGACTTTAGGGCAGCTTTATCCCCACCCACCGAGAGATAAGAAGGGAGACAAATGAGACTACGGCTTCCCTTGGTTCTGACTGTCCAGCCCTGTGCCCTTTGGAGACACCCCTGGACCCCACCAACAGTGAGCCTGTGGGGGCCCCTCCCCCTCTGGGCCCTTCCTCCCTCCACAGGGCCATCCCATCCAGCAGGAGCAGCAGCTATTGCTCCTAACTCCAAGAAAATCATTCCTTATCGGAGTAGCAGTCACACGCTTGGGACAGCAGAAAGGCATTTCACAAACTATTGATCTGAGAATTAATATATTGCTTTTTTCCCAGATGCTGCACCTCACTGCCATTGTATATATTAGCACCCCCCAAAATAGCATCAGGAGCAAGACAGCACCTTCCCGGCCTTTAATTGTGTTTTATGTACTTCATATTTTCATGCTGCTATTGCTTGCTCTCTGTCCCTGAATGCTCATGCCTCTTCATTTCAGATGGTTTTCCCGCCATCTCCCTATGCAGAGATGATCCTAGAAACACGTCAACACATCTACAAGTGCCCTCCTTCCCAGGGATAAAAAACAACCCACTGAACAGTCCATTTACTTCACTGCGTGCAGAACACTTTAACTGACCCTCGGCTTGATTTTTGTTTTTTGCTTTTTAAATTCTTGTAGAAAGCCTGGCTCCCATTCAGGAAGAAAATGTTCCCAACTACTGCCTGGCAATGGACATTCCACACTTCCCAAGTGCCTGAGTGATGAGATGCCATACAGCCATCGCTACATCTCGTGGGGAGGAGACCTCAAAATTCTCTCCACTACTGTACTGGCATGCGGGTGTTTTTTCATGAAAAGTGTACACAGTGTGTGCTGGCCAGTGACAGCAGCCCTCCTGACAGGGATGGAGGCTGTTTGGGTTGGAGCTGGTGCATCTTTATCCAACAGAGGCACCGCCTTCCCACAAGGCAGATGAGGGAGGGCATAGAATCATCCCACATCCTCCTGGCTACTGTGCCCTTTTCTTTCCAGGAGAACAAAAAGTCCCAGAAACATGACCACCATTTCCTCCCTCAGTGAATCACCAGGAGGGTGACTGGCACATTCCACCCACCGTGGCATGGTGTGTGCATTCCCTGCTCCACATAAATAATGAATAACCATGTAACAACCAGAGACGTGTGCAGGCTATCAGGATGAGGGCAGAATGGATGCTTTGTCTTTAGGGATCGTATTACAGCTTGTAACTGATTAGACTTCAAAATTCTCTGGGTTACCTGTGGCCTGAAAGGTTCTCCATCAAGTCTCATTCTGGTCCCTTCTATGTAGAGCTCCAGGAAGGCCGGATATTTGCTTTTGGTCCCTGTTTAAAGATGGAAGGTATTTCACCCCGCTCGTCCATCTCTGAGCCTGCCAGCTGCTTTTCCCCTCCCTTGATTTTTAGAGGAAGCACGTGGGGAGACCCAAGCAGTGGAAATAGCCCTGAGTTATGTCTGTTTTTAGCACACAGTACTTGAGGACGCAAGTCAGGGCTCATTAAAAATATGAATGTGGGAGCTTATAGAACTGGCCACTTTAAACACAGTCATCTACACCCCAGTGGTTCTCAAACTGTTTTATAGTAATCTGGGTTTTTATGAGGCATCACTCAGTATCTGTGTGCATAACACACACCAGTGTATTTCCCTAAGGCCTAGCTGAGCCTGGTATTGAGGAGATCGCTACAGCCAGCCAAGAAGTAAGCATTCCATGATTAACAGAAGTAATACCTGTCACTTTGTCAATGTTGACACATGTGTGACAGTTATGTTTGGACTATGCAGAAAGATTATATGAATTTCTGAGCATGCATATATTTACACATTTTAGTTTAAGCCTTAGGACACTTTACATCATATAAAATTAAATGCAACTTTGTGTAGTCTGAACTTAACTGTGCGTAGAATACTGGGATTTGGACATGCTTCTGATTTTTTATTTTCTTTGTCAGGAAGTGTGTGTTGGCTGGGTGTGGTGGCACAACCTGTCATCGCAGTACTCTGGGAGACTGAGGCAGGAGGATTGGAAGCTTGATCTCAGCCAGGGAAGCTCAGTAACTTAGATCCTGTCATAAAAGATAAAAAAGGCTTGGAGAAAAGGGGCTGGCTCCCTGTGGAGGGCTGGCTTGAACCCCAGAATCTCTGAAGAGGATGATGTTTGTGCTGAGCTCAGTGGATAAGGACATGGTGGCACTGAGCAACTGGCCTGCAAAGGGTCGGCCAAGGGAGCAAGCACTGGAAAGAGAAATGACAAGAGATCACTGGCAAAAGACAAGGATGGTTGGAAATGAGGGGAAGAAATGAATCACTCTGATTGGTCGGAATTATCAGTCAGGTTCCCTACCATCCAGCCTGGAGCACAGGGCTGAGGGACCAGGGCTCTGAATAATTCCACTGCACACCCTGAGGTGGAAAGCCTTCCTCTGATGTCTAAGATGCCCATCCCATCACTGCCAAGAAGATGTACAACCAGAGAAAAAGCAAAACCTGAACAGCCAGCCAGCCAGAAACACACACACACACACACACACACACACACACACACACACTGCTTTGTCAGCACTGGCATTTGTGTCAGGCAATGTAGACACTAAATTACAAAGTAGAAATGGCTCTAAAGACTCCAAAGTGCTTGACCAGAAATGAAATATACCACTGTTTTACTAATAACTCCTCAGGTACCCTGAGCTTGCGTGTGTTACTCTGGGTAAGGTTGGTTGCATTAAAGTATGGTGGTGCCTTGGCTGAGACATGGTGCATCTTGATTGATTCTTGTCTACTGATCTCATATCCTCAATCTTGCTGCATGCATTTATTGTTCTCAGTAGTTTTTAGTGGATACCTTGAGGTTTTTCTGCAAAATTGTGTCATCTGAGAATAAGAATCATTTTTCTAATCTTCTTTTCCAGTTGGAATGCCTTTTATTTTTCTTGTCTAATTGCTTTGGCTAGAACCTCCAGGAGAAGCGCACAACCTGGGTGCATGCATTGTCATGGATGTGAGGGTGTGTGGTGGGGTAAGTATGGGTGGGGGAGGACCATACAACCAGGAGTCTGAGTAACCTCCCATGTAGAGTACGTTGCTGATTAAAGCTCAAGTAATAAAAGAATGCATTAAGTTGAACTTCATGTTTAGATTATGAAAATCCAGTAGTAAGCACTACTTGTATTCTCTTTAAAAATATTTATTTGATACAGGGTCTCACTATGCAGCTCAGACTTGTAGTGATCCTCCTGCCTCAGCCTCCCCAGAGCTGGATTACAGTCATGTAGCACCATGCCTAGTTTCAGTGGACAGTTCAGGGCACCTGGGGTTTGGGGCTGGCATGGCATGTGGTACCGGGGATCAAACCTGGGTCCTTGAGTTTGCCAGGAGGGTGCTTGCACCGCTGAGCCATCTCTGTGGCCCAGTAAGCACTACTTGGAGGCCAGTCCTTCTCTGAGGTGTGCACCAATTTGCCTATGGCAGGGTCTGTGTCTATATCTCCCCTCCCTTCCTCCTTCATAACTGGGCACAGAAGCCCCATGGGGCAGGCCTTCAAGGTTGGACCTTGAGGGATGGCCCTGGGGATTTGTCCAGAGGGAGTGGCAGTTATGAGGTGGGGGAGGTGACAGCAGAGTAGAACCTGAGACTGGAGTGGAGTCCACCCCAGGTGCAGATTCTGCCATCTCTTCCCTGCGCCAGCCAGGCCAGGTGGCAGCCCCTTCAGTCTCCCATCTGTGCAGTGGGTGTGAGGTGCCATCTCCACCTGCCACCACCTGTGCCTCTCCCCTTTCCCCTTCACCTCTTTGCTGCCTGTCCCGGAGTGGAAAATTCTGTTATGGTCACTCGGCTCTTGAGCCTCTGGGAGGGGTGCAGTGTTGTGAGGAAAGGGAGAAGCCACCGTGAACAGCACCCTTGACTTCTGTCGCCCTGCAGAGTGCAGGAGAAGTGTGGCATGGACACGGCTTCCTTCCTTGGGCCCCCTGGTAGAGGTCAGCCCCTTCTACAGGCGCGGGAGATGGTAGAGGTGGCTTTGAAAGAGGAAGCACCCCCGCCCCCAATCAGCTGTCAGAGCAGGGAGCCTCTGATGGGGCCCTTTGGTGCTCATAGCTTCTGGAGACAGAGCCTCATCTTTCACAGTCACTGGGACTCCATCCTGTTTCCTTAGTGTCCCAGTATGGCTGTGCTCATGTCACCTCCTGCAGCCTGCTATGGTCACTGAGTCAGGAACATGCCATCCTTTGCCTTCTCTCTCCTTGCTCACTTTGTTGCTACCTACTTGGGATTTTTGGAGCATCTCCTACATAAACAGCATGCTCTTGAATCTGTGTTTCTGGGTCTTCTCCTGGGTCTCCTAACCTAAACCAAAGGAAAAGACAAAGGGAAAAATCAGGGAGAGAGAGAGAGAGAGAGTTTCTCAGCAATCGGAAGAGACCAGAGCTACCATCCTCTTTCATGCTTCCTGTAATTCTCAAAAAGTGATAAGTCGCTGAAAACAAGATTGCACACATTTAAAGTATTTTCTGGAAATAGCTTATTCTTCTGACACCCAATGTAAAGTCATCATGTTTTTCACAAACTGAGAAGAGTCCTATTTTGAAAACATTTGGATTCCTTCTGCAGGATGGGCAGTGTGGGCCAGGATGCGGCATCGCCAGGAAGACAAGCTCTCTTTTCCAGCATGTCAGTGTATCACTGTCTCCGAATTTGGAGATGACATCAGGCCTCTGAGTGGGAAACCCTCTGGGAAGTGAGGTCAGTGTCTTGAGAAGTGCTAATTC